>JALRMF010000210.1:0-85106 GCA_026120015.1 Dendrostoma leiphaemia
TATTTATTATTATTAATAAGCTTTTTAAAATGTAATATTTTATCTTTGTTTCTAATCTTATTGCAGCTAACCTAGCTAATGCCTTTGTTTTGGGAATATTTTGCCTTTACAGCACTTTTTCTACTATTATTTTTAACTAAAAAGCGCAATTTATTTTTATTTTTTGGCAGAAATTTAACTGCTGCTTAAAAATTATATTATATGCTTTTATAGCTTATTACCCTTAAACTAATAGCTAAATAAAAATAGTTAACGCTTACTTAAAATAGTATCTTTAAGGATATTGTGCCTTTTATTAAAATAACTAGGTTAATTAGCTTTTTCTAGCTAAGTTTGCTTTTAATAACCAAGCCTTAGAATTAATTTATATCTCTTTTTTTTTTGCAAATTATAGCTTTAACCCCTAAATAGGCATTAAACCACTTTTTCTTTAGTAAACCCCTAAAACTAAGCTTTAGCAGAGAAAGTTTTAATTTGCTTTTATAGCGGTTAACTATTTAAAATAAGTTATTAAAAATATTTAAGCTATTTTTACTGTTACTTAAAACAGGTATAAAAACTAAGTAAACTAGCATTGCTTAAATATTAAAATGCTATAAATTAAAGACTTAGTTTAAATAAGTATAAAATATATGAATTTAGGCCGCTTAATAAAAAAGCTTTTATATTAATAGATTGGTTTTATTTTAGTAACGAAGATATATTATAAAGCAGCAATAGTGCAGCTGCCTAGATATTATTAATATTTTTTTGTTTTTTTTATATTGCTTATTTGTTAAAATTAGCTAAGCTTGCTAAGTTAAAACGAAGCTAATGCTTTATACTAGCAGCAAGCTAAAGGCAAAGTAGTAATAAATAGCTATAATACTAAAGCTAAGCTGTCTTGGTATTTTAATACTATCCTTAACTTTTGTAATACTTTTATAAGCCTTAAATATTGCATTAAATAGCCTTTTTTATATTATCCTAGTTAGCAGCTTGCTATAAATGTTTAAGATTATAATTTAGAGATTGCTAAATTTTATAGAAATTATTTATTTAAGCTAAGGCTACTAAAATAGTAAATGCCACCGCTAGACTTAGAACTTTTCCTTTTATAACGCTAATGCCGCAGGCAAGCATAGTAAAGTATTATTAAAGCTAATATAAAGGCGGTATAAGACTAAAGAGTTAGCATTGTGCAAGTAAAGCTTATTATTATTTTGCTATTATTTTTTATCTATAGCTATAACTGCGCAATATACGTAAACTAATATTAAAAAGAAACTAAAAACCTAATTAAATAACCTATTTCCAATTATAGTAGGATTTAATACTTATATGCTTATAAGCTATAGCTTATGTTATTTTTTATATATATAGTTACCTTAGTTGTTAAAGCTAAAGAAATAGCAAAGCACTAGCGCGCCTATAGCATAAAGGCAGGGAAAGCTTTTATCTCTTTTTAGATAATATCTTTATAGTTATCTTTGTTATATATAAGCTTAATTATCTATTTATTAGCTTTTTTTCTAATATAAAACTGCTATTTATTTAATATTTACCCTACTACTTTTTGCTATTATCTAAGCTAAAATTATCCTTTAATTTAAACTTTTAATCTAAATTAACCACGCCCTTAGCTATAAAAAACTATTAGGCTAAAACCGCCTAATAAAAAGCACGCTTAGCTATAATCCACTAGGCAAAGCCTTTATCACTATTAACTATATAAACCTACGCCACTATTTTATTAGCCCTCTGCCTTTATAATAAGCCTATTACATACTTACAACTAACTAAAACTTTTAGTCTTTAATAGCAACAGGCATAGCATAGTTGCTAAATAGGCAAAAATTAGCTGCAGTAGCGGTAAAAAGGCAGCAGCTAGCAATAAAATTGTTAAAAGGCATAGTTTATACTAAGGTTAGCATTATAAAATAATGTATTATTAATAATTTACTTATATTATGCTTTTTTTTTTAAGGTAGCTAAGCTTTAATAGCAATGGTAAATATTAATCATAGATAAAAAACCCTTAGTTAATGTTGGTAAGTCAATCTCTATATACGAAGAGGTCTGAATAGAGGGTGGAAACGAGTGTATTTGCTATTGTTGTTAATAATGTCTCGCAAAAGGAACAGAAGGGAAACTATCGTCGTACGCCAAAGGGATTAGGCATACACGCGTACAGTTCCTTCCAATTGCTATTGGGCCAAATCAACCCAGCTAGCCATTTAGCCAGCTAATTCCTTTTAATAGCCGTATGCCTTTGGTCTGAGGCAAACCAAGCTATTGCTATAGCTATTAACCTACACTGGCAGTCTTTTATATCGGCTTGTAACCCCTTATTATACGCTTTGAAAAATTAGTTTAAAACTTAAGCCATAGGCAACCAATTGCCTAAATAAGAAAGAAATAAGTAATAGTTGTACTATATAAAGGAAACATACTTATTGCTTAGTTTATAGGCCTTTAAATAAAACCTTTCACTTGTATTGTTAACTTGTTATTATTAACTAGGCGTTCTAGCGCTCTATTTAGTATAGCTTTTGTTATAGTGTTGGTGGGGTTATTGTTGCTATTAACCCATCATACTTTTATAATCTCACGCTGTTTATATAACTAATATAAAGCTATTATATTAATCATCAGCTTTTTTTCCCTAGTTATACTTAATTTAACTAAGCACTTATATAAAGAATATAAATTTATATAAATAATCAAAGGTATTGTGGAAAAGCTGAGTCTATTAGTTATTAAGCAGAGTATTATTTTTATTAAGAGACTGATATTAAAAGTATTAATGGTTTTGTAAATCTTTAACGCTAAAGAGCTTTAAATAATTCTTTTGCACTTAGTAAAACTCTAGTGCATAAGGTTTCCCGTTAACGTAAATTAACTATTAATACTAATCTTATTTCTAATTGCTAAAATAAACCTAATCTAAGAGCTTAAATTTTTGTTGCTGGCTAAAGAGCTATTGGCAAATACAAAGAGCTTAGCCATCGCTAAATTAAAGGAAATATATTATAGCCCTTTCGATAAATTACCAAGTTGCTACTATAAGCAATTATTAAGCTTTATATAGTTACCTTTATTAAAGTTTTAAATTTAAGCAGTAATAGATAGGTTAAAAAAGGCTTTTAGTTAGCAAATTAAGGCAATATAAGCACTATAAATGCGTTGCTCTATATACTATTAGGCTTAATCAGCTGACTTAAAATTAATGAAAATAATTTTAGTGCTTTAACCCTTCTGCTTTAAATCTAGCTTAATTTTATCTATCGTTAATGTAGCGCTATTGAAATTTAAAGCAGTACTAGGAGAAAGGAAGGTTTTAGGCTTAGCTTTAAACTAGGCATTTTGCAACTTTTAGTTTTTTAGTGCTAAAAAAGCTAATGTAGCTAAAATAAGGGTATTGTTAGTTTATATACCAATGAAGCTAAAAGTCTTTAAAGATCTGTTGATAATTAAAAGGCATAGGTTATAAGTTAAAGTTAATATATTAAGCTTTTCCTAATAGTAGCTTTAGTACGTAGCAAACTAATAAACGCTTACTTTGGCAATGCTGTAAAATAGCTTAATCACCCTAATAATAGTGTTCCAAGGGTATTTAATCTATAGCGCAGCCAAAACAGCAGCTAATATAATATATATAAGTTTAGTTTATAATTATAGGTATGCCTAGGTAATATTGCGTAATAATAGCATTATACCGCCTTGCAACAGTAACAGCATAAGGGCTAAGATTAACTGCTAGCTAGCACGTTAAATTATAGGGGACTGCGTTAGAATAAACGCTTTCTCCTTATTATTATAGCCTTGTATAACTAAGCATAACTTTTTATAAAGCTTAGTAGTTTTGCTTTTAACTTTTTATACCATCTAAGCCTTAAAGATGCAGTAGTTATTATGCCTAGCTTTGCTATAGCGTTTAAAGCTAAAGATGCTACAGCCAATAAGATTATCTACCTCTTAGGCATTAAACACTTTAAACAACTTGCTTAAGATTATTATAATGTTATTATTCTTTAACTTAACAGCAAAGTTGTAGTTGTCCTCTTTTTTCCTCATTAGGAAGGTGCTAGCTGGCTTGTTTTTTGAGCTGGAAGGTTGTCCCCTTTGCTTAGGCTCCATAGCAATTATAATTATATTGCTAACGGCACCAATGGCATTAGCAGCGTCGTTAAAAGGCTGGTGGTCTTTATTGTTGGTTGTTGGGGGAAGAGGAGGAGCGGAGGTATTAGGGTTGCGATAATAAGGTTGGAGAACGGTTGATTTAAAGGTAGCAGGCCTATTGGGCATCTTAAGGGTAATATTGTAACCATTAATGGCCGCAATCTTATAAAGCTTCTGCCAGCTATCCTTCTCTCGCCAAACCTATACCTTACTCTAAAGTAGAAGCTTAAGCATATTTGCAATAAACAATTTATTCTAAGTATTAAAAGCACCCTTTACTTAGCGCTTAGCTGCTACTTTGCGTAATATTTTTATAGCCTTTTATACTGCCTTAGCTCTTTTAATAGTTAATAGCGATAAAGCTAAATTGATTGTTATATGAGAGTATGCGCTAAAAACAAAAAGAGTAAAAATAAGCCTATAGAGTTTAATAATATTATTAACAGCCTTAAAAGCCATTTGCAAAATTGCTTTGTTAAATATTGTATTATAAAGCTTATTATATAAAATGTTAAAGGCTTGTTAAAGTAAAGCATAGTATTGTTTTAGCTTGCTAATAAACCAATAGGCTTTAATAAAAACTTATTTATATATAATTTCCATTAGCCTAGCTTTTAATCTAAACTTTATAAAGGTAAAATTAATGCTAGCGTTGTATATAATTACATTAGAAGGTTTTTGATAAATATTAATCTATAGTAAATATAGGGCTTCCCAAATATTTTTAGCTAATAAAGATAAAAGAAAACGGCTGCTGTGAAAAGCTGTTAAAGAGTTTAGAATGTAAAAAATAAGGCGATTTTTAAGATATATAATATTTGCAAAGATTTTGTAATTAAACTTATAATTGTTTTTTAAAGTAAACTTAAAGTGCTAAAGGGCATTGCTGTGTAATTGGCAATAATAATAGAATTTTTCAATCAACTATAGTATATCCTTATCAATGTTATTATAACTAGCCTTCTTAAGCAGCTGGTAAAGTTGGTACGTTGCTGGGTAGCTAAAGTGATGATAGAGGCGTTGTAGCTTTGTTTCTATAAGAAAAATGCCTGCTTATTTCTTTTTATTTAGAAAAAACCATAGATAGCTCTATTTGTATATAACGGAAACGGTTTTATTGTTATAGATAAGTTGGTCTATTAGGTTGTTAAATTAAACGCATAGTTGGTTTATATCTGCAAGGCAAAGTAAAAAGGGCGTTAGAGCATTTAGTATATAAAAGTTAACGCGCTTAATTAAAGTATTAATAGCAATAATTCTAATTAAGTTTATTATTAATCTTTTGCTAAATTTAATTAAGGCTTGTTTTATTATTAACTTATTAAGCTAAATAAAAAAGTCCTTTTATTATAAGGCAAGGAATTGCTCTTTTTTAGCTATAGATACCCTTGCAGCACTTATATTAAATAATATGCCTTAGAATTATAACTAAGTATAGCGGTCTTTAATAAGGAATTATATAGCGTTTATATTAAGGCCATCAGTAAAATAAACATTGTTGCTAGTAAGGCAGTGTAGAAAGCCTTAGTTTGCAAGCCAAGTAGAAGCTCTAGTCTTTTTCTTATAATCTTCGTCATTGTTGTTAACCTTGTCTTCTAGCTATATTTAGTCTACTTTATTACCTTTATAACTCGCTAGGTATGTCTTAAAGCTATTAGAGTTATTGCTATTAAACTAGCAATCGGCAATAAACTAATTATATAATCAGTTGCATTTTTCTTAGAAATATTTTATTAACCAATAACCTTTTTTGCCATATATATAGCACTTTTTCTTTTAAAGCATATGCTGCTAAAGAGGGCAGTTGTTATAATAATTGCCATTATAGCCTTAAAAGCTGTTATACAAATAAAAGCCGCTATAAAGACTGCTGCAAAAGCTTCTACCTTTGCTATGGTTATTGTTATAGCGGTAGTCTAAATAATATTAGTTATCTGCTTTGTCAGCGATTAATTGCTATTATAAACTATAAGCGAGGTAGGTCTTGATTAAAGAGCATAAGTTGAAAAATAACTCTTTGCAGGTAACGGCAAGCTTAAAAAGAGCATATTTAAGTTTATACACTCTATAGCAAGCTTTAATTATTATAGTCTTAAGTGCTTATTTGCCTATATAATCTAGTCCCAAAGTATATTAATATAATTATAACTTATTAAGCAAAATCTCAAAGACTTTATAAAGATCCTTTCCATTGTTCTGTTATCTAATTTTATTAAAGGTTGTTAAGGTTTAGTTTATATAATAGTAAAGGTAGTTAACTTTTGTGTTAAAATGCTATTTAATCTTAATGTAAGCTTCTGCAAACGTATTAAAATAGGTAATGTAGCTCTTATAAAATTATTAAGCGCAGTTGGTTAAAATTCTTAGAAAAACGGCGTAAAACTAGCTAGGCTTAATTTAAGCGTGCTAATAAAGATTAAAGAAGGTCTTAAGCTTATTATCTAATAGGTTATATAGCTTGCCTATATATTTTTAATCTAAGCTATATATCTTTGTAAAGCTGGTTAAAGTTTAAATATTAATATAATTATTTAAATACTTAAGTAGAGGAAGAGTCTTGTATAGGTTATACTGCTAAGGATTATAATGGTATATAAGCGGTTTTAATACTAGGAATAAAGTGTTATATAGTATATATAAACGGTTAGAGGGCAACGATTGCAGTCTTATTATATAGTCTACTAAAACTAACGCAGAGGAGCCTTATTCTAAAGGCAACCTTAAAGAGTTTTGTTGCAAGTATAATTAAAAGGGCATTTTCAAGAGGTTTTATTGCAGGCGTTATATAGTCTATTATATGTATAGTAGAGACAGCGATTGTAAGGGGTTTTATTGCAATTGTAATAAAGGCAATAGTAGCAAGGAGATTTATTGTAAGCTATTTTTTAGAGCTTTTTTAACTTAGGAGTATGCTAAGGGTTTCTTAATAGTCTATTATATGCTGTTTAGTTGTTTTTGCCAAGGTTTCTCTTAATAGATCTAAGGCTTTTGCTAAGGCGCTTTTTCTTATTATAAAGGTTAAAGAAGTTTTAGTAGCAAGATGCTTTGCTGTCGTTTATAAGCGCGTAACTTTAGGTTAAGTTTTTAATTGTAAAGCTTAATTAGGTTCTACTTAAGGGGTTTCTTATAAGTAGTGAAGGTTATTAAATATTGTTTAATAAAAGCATTATTTTGCTTAGTATAAACTTTATTTTAATAAAAGACTTGCTTAAAGTTGCAGCGTAGGTTAGAGGGAATAGCGTTAAATATATCGGCGGTTTACCTATTAAAATCTTTATAAAAATAGTAAAAAAGGTTGTTATTATACTACTTAAGGTAGGTAGCAATTGTCCTAGCAACTGCTGTATATAAGTATATTTAACTAGCGCTTAGCTATACCTTTTTATATTAAAGGCAAGCGTTAAGTAAAGGCTATATTGCCTAAGAGATTTTAATTTCTGCTAAAAGGTTGCTTAATACTAAAATAAGCTATTAAGCATTGTAAACCTAGTTGGATACCGGGGTTTCTATCTCCTCGACTAAAGGGTTGTTTAGACTGCTAAGATCGGCTATGCTAGTTTAATTTAGGTTGCTTGATTTAGGGAATAAGGATTTTTGGGATAAATATAGCGTAGTAATGAGACGCAAAGGGTAAAAAACAAGGGGAAAATTAAGTTGTTATGCATATATATATATGCCTAAAAACAAAGTGAAAATAAACGGGAAAGGGGTTGGAATATAGTGTAGAGTGCTCTAGGGTCGCTGATATATTTATATATATATGTGCTGTTAGTGCTTTTGTTGCGTAATAAAGATGGGAAAGATTGTAAGATCTTTATAAGGGTAAAAGCACTCAACAAAAAAATCCACTAGTTGGTTGCTTGTTATTATAACCTTATAAAAGGTCTTAGTGTTTTTATATAAAATTAATCATTTT
The DNA here is from genome assembly GCA_026120015.1 of Dendrostoma leiphaemia. Taxonomy (NCBI): domain Eukaryota; kingdom Fungi; phylum Ascomycota; class Sordariomycetes; order Diaporthales; family Erythrogloeaceae; genus Dendrostoma; species Dendrostoma leiphaemia. The sequence goes on from JALRMF010000210.1 coordinate 8,078, forward strand.
TTCAAAAGTATAATATAATACTAGATAAGCTGTTAATGTTTATAGGAAAATCTTAAAGTTATTTATATGTTATTCTACGTTGCAAACACACTAAAAGGGTTGCTAGTGATAACTTTTGCTAAAGTCTCTTAATTATCTTTAACAGTTAAAAAAAACAGCTTTTTGCTAGTAATAACTCCTTTTAAAATCTTTTTGCAAGCTATTTGTTGTTTTTTGCTAAAAGTATAAAGCCTATTATTGTAAGTAGTATACCTTTTCTAAAGAACATTGCAGCGGTTTTTAAAGTAAGATTTATTTCTTTTACCTTATTATCTATAGTTAACTATTTAATTATTAATCAATGTTAATAAGTTAATCTCTATATATAAAAAGGTTTGAATAAGGGGTAGAAACGAGTGTATTTGCTATTGTTGTTGATAATGTTTTATAGAAGAAATGAAAAAGAAACTATTGTTGTACGCTAAAGGGATTAGGCGTATACGCGTATGGTCCCTTCCAATTGCCGTTGGGCCAAATCGGCCTGGCTAGCCATTTGGCCAGCTGGTTCCTTCTGGTGGCTGTATGCCTCCGGTCCGAGGCGGACCGGGCTATTGCTATAGCTATCAACCTACAGTTAAGGCAAGGCTGGCATTTATAATAGCCTACTGTTGCTTTAGCTTTATATAAGCAATATAATTGCTAATTACTAGCTTTGCGCTAGCGAAACAAAGCTTTTAGTTATCTTTATGTTTAAAGGGATAAAATATGCGCTAAGCCTAATTTATAAGCTTAATAAAGTTAATAATATTGCTTATTATGCTAATAAAAACTTATATTATACTTTATTAGCAAACTACTACTTATATACTGCTTATTTGCCTTATTTACTTTAATATACTTATTACACCGCTAAGCACACTAAGCATAAACACTTTTGCTAAGTATAGCAACGCAGCTTACAACTAGCTATTTACTGCCTTTTTGCTTTTATACCGCTAACGTAGTATAAAAATAATAGTAGCAAAATTAGTGCTGCATATTAAAAGTAGTAAAAAAACCAACAAAGAAAAACTAGTATAAAGCTATGTTTATAGCGGAAAAGAGGCAAAACTATAGTAAAGAGATAAAATTAGTTAGGAATTAGTTATATATATAACTTTATAAGCAATAATACATTAATTGTAATAAAAAAAAAGCAAAGCAGTATTATTGTATAAAAAAGAAGAAAAAGAAACGCGGTTGTAAAGGCAAAGCTATATAGTGTTATTTACCCTTATTAAAGCAGCTACTATACTTAGTCTATTTTAAAACTAATATAGTTACGCTACTAGCTATATACTAGCGCAATGCTTATAAAGCAGCTTTATACTGCAATTACTTTATAATATTACTATTTTTACGCTGCATTTAAAAACAAATATAGTTTAAAGGAGAAAGTATTGTTACGATACTAAGTAAACTATAAAACCTACTTTGTATAATAACTATAAGAGCCAGTAAACCGCTAGCGCTGCTTTAGCTAGTCTTTCTCTTTTCTCTCTTTGTGTAATAATAAGTTATTTCTATAAACCTACAGTCTGCTTAGTTATGCCGTGACAGTTTCGAAAAAGGATTAAGAATAATAAGGAATATATTGCATACCTAGGTAACCAGCGTGACCTAACAAGATGTTTGAGAGGCCAATGCTATTGATGCCAGATATGTCCAAGATCTCTACAGGGCCTGCCTACATATCATAGGTCGCAGCACCTGTCCCCTGCTGCAAACTGAACTCTTGGCTGGATGATATGCTCGTGAACTCGTTAGGAGACCTCGCGTATTGCCTCAATATTTCTAACCCCATAAACGCAAGGGACCTCGTATTTCAAGCTGCATACAATGGATTCATTCATTGGTGAAGTGGTCTCAAGCTAGGCACAAAGCACTCGCCCCCCACCACCTGTTGGTGTGCACCTCGCCACCGTACCACCTTTTACAAGGGTGATTCTCGGCAGCGATCAGCGCGGTCCCATTCAACGGCCTGAACGGGTACCGGCGGGAGGGATAAGACCGTAGGATTATCGCTTCAACACCAATGGATGTGTCGTTGCCGAATGTCTGAGTTGGTTGCTACCTTACGACTTTGCGGGACTTGGCGGTCCGCGGCCTGTGTCTCGTTGTACGCTGCCTTTAATACTCCAACTATTCCCCTTTGCCAAAATCCCCAGTGACTACCAGCGTCGCTCAAATATCGTCACTCTGCAAATTGCGCACACATTGGTGCCCGAAATCAACATGCGTCGTAGCTCGACAATGGTCCTACTGGGCCTCACTCTCTTTGCGACAGCTGCGCCTCCGACTAGACACGGAGGCGTAGCGAGAGACACGCAAACACCTACAAGCCAAGAGTTTTCTCTGGCCATGGACGTGGACGGGACCTACATCCCTCTCACCGCTGTGAACAACGGCACAGCGGACCTGGTCCTGCAAGGTGGACTGCCGGGTGTAGATCCTGGCACTTTAAGTACGAATGATTAACTAATGAGATCCCGTTGAAGATGTCAGTGCTAACGTAGAGCAGCGTATACAAACCAGACATCAGAGGCGTCCGCAGGGAGCAGCTTCAACACCTCGTTGGTCTTCAACCTTTCCGACAGCACGACCTTCACCCCCGGGGCGTACGGCTTGTTCATCCCGGATCTGGGCGAGCTGCACGGCGTGGCATACACAGCATACGCCGTGATAGACTACCAGGAATTCGACTTTGCTGTTGCCAGTGACGGTGAGTACACACAGATGGCCAGTTCTTGCTTGCTGTCGACTGATGTCTCGTGTATCTAGGCTCTGTCAACCACCAACTCACCGCCGCCTCTCAAAATTGGTTCGCGTGTCTTGACAGCGTCAACGGAACGCAGAGCTACGTCCTCAGCTGGGGCGTATTCACGCAGGAAGGTACTGCGCCGGCTGGTTGCGTCGTCACGAGCGTCAAGCAGAACTTCAATGTGTCTGGGGCAAAAGCGTGGTGACCCCGCTTTTGGGCGATGATAACCTCTCTGGAGAAACGAAGGGAGACGGAGTTGAGAAGAGGAATACAGCATGCATGGCGCGTGCGCGTGATTCACGTGTAATATTGTCGATGGAAAAGTCGCTTATGGGGCTTTGATATGTAATCCCCTGTATGTGGAAGAATGTCTCTAGGCGCCTGAGATGAGCCAGTGAGGAGTCAGATTACACGAAAGGCCTGCGGCAGACGTGCACGTACTCTGCGCTCAATCCGCGAACCCGCGGCTATGGTGATAATTGTGACTGCTGTTCAGGTACAAGAAGACAGATGGTGCACCACACACAGCACCACTTGCTCCCTCACCTCGGCAATTTCGCGACCCATCTTGTCCACTTGAAAGGCAAGGTTGGTGAGAACCTTGAAACTGGTGCAACAGGCAGTCGATGTGGACCGCAAGACTATTTGTGCCGCCCTCATTGAGAATGTTGACCGCAAATTCATTCGTCAGAGAGCAAGGCGGGTGTGGCCGAGGCTCACCACGCATGTGATTGCGCAGTCCCAACATGGGTTGCAATGATTGAGGACGGAGAGAACCTTGACTTGAGGGTTCAGATCCAGCGACTGGTGGGAGCAAACTATCAGGTGAACAAGAGGCCTCGACCGTCGTCTCGTGGCGCCGACATTGTTACTGTATCGTCTGCTGCGAGCAGCTGGCATTGGTCGATCACGACCGTGTCCGTGGTTGTTGAGTTTCTGATGTAACATGAGAGCTGGCTCGTATTTCCTGGCCATCAATCAGTCGCATGCAAATGCTTCATCGACTCTGTGAGGTTCTCTAGGTCTGTGCTGTGGGACGGGTCGCCCGCTTCCTCAAGGTGGGAGCCTTGTGATGGGAAAGTCTCAACATCGTTCCTGGCTTGCTCCCTCCAGTAGATGCAAGTGCTAGAGAACGAGCTGTGCTCATCCTGCGGAAAAGGGAACTTGTCGAAAGTGCCGTCCATCCTGCGAATTTGTGCAAAGTCTTCGTTCTCCTCGGCACCCGGGCTCCTGTACGTGTATCAGCCTCGGAGTACTCTGGAGTGCGGTGGAACGTAGCCTTACTGCTCCCAGACGTCCCACCCGGTTCCGATAAATATTGCGGGCATGCGTTTCTCAAGTGCAGCAGCCCAGATGTCTCTGTACAAGTGGATTCCGTAGACCAGGGTCTCCTCGTTGATTAGATCATACGAGCTGGGGGACTCAACGACTTTGCCACCAAGGCTTGAGATGAAATCCTTATCCGGCTGCGCAAAGCGGGGCTCCTGGTAGAAGCATTCGATCTTTCCTTGGCCCTCCTTTTCTAGACACAGCGGTACTCAGTCCTCAGTCGTCCGGAGAATCGTAGAGGGTTTGCTCGTACCTAACATGTCGACCAGCGCCAGAAAAGCAGCGAGCTGGATGTGCGACCTTCTCTGAGCCATCCAGGAGTTGTCCTCAGGGTCGAAAGACCCGAGACCCAGGCATATCGCCTGCTTGATGCCAGCGTGAGAGGCAGCATTGGATCTGACGAGCCGAGAGAGCTGCTCATCACATTGCGTCTCGCGCCACTTGGTCGAAACTCTGCGGTGCTCTGCCTGGATATCCTCGACGGAGAGCTGCGGCGTTGCGTTTGGTCGAAAGTTCTCGACCGGGCCCGCGGCCGGCGGTTGGGCTGGCTGCTGTTGACGGCCGAGCTTCTTGCCCCTGCTCTTCCTCACGATTCGAGTCCACTGCGAGGGGCCTTCTCCTTCCGCCACGCCATTGTCGGGCGTCATGGTTCTGAACGAGCATCGACCAGAATGAGAGAGCTAATAATGTCCCGTCACGAAATTATTCTGGGCGGTCGGCGGTGATAAGAGCTACGATAGGCAGAATTCCTTACCGCCTGCTGCTTTTACCAGGTACTTACTTCACTACTTAGTCAGCCACGTCTTAGCGTGGGATGTTCTTGCGTGTTTTCACTCGAGGTCTTGCCTCTTTCCACCAGTCCCTTCTTCGGTGCTGTTCTTTTCTTTCTTTGGCTTTGGGGCCTCGAAGTCCTTTGCGAAGCCGTCACAGCACTGTCGACGTCAGCAACATGGCGTCGCTAGCGGCCGCGTCAGAAGATCCTCATCTGCAGCTGTGTGGAGCTCAGGACGTGGGGCGCTGCCACCAAAAAGCCCTGCAGCTGTTTCCGGACAACTGATGGTATCTCGTTCTCGTCAGTGTCTTCGCATCAGCTACTCTGCTTTCCAATCTCACTGGGACTTTTGGCTCGAGACGTCCTTCGCCGGGGCTTTGGCCAAGTGGCTTTTGCTACAAACTCGCGGCCTGGACGGAGCTGAAAGACGAGGCGTTCAACGCAGCGTCTTGTCAGCTTACTTATTGCGCAGCACCCAGTCGACCACCCCCCGACATTACTCGACCAAGCCAGATTCGCTCGAGTGCAATGCTACTCCAGACGTTCAAAAATCAGTATTTGGCTCGCCACTGCCAGACACCCATAGGACCGCGGTAGCTTTCGCCGGCTCGGACGCCTGAATTCAGGAGTCCTTGATATAGGGCTGGGCAGATCGGCAAGTGGTTTACCCACATTGTCCCTCAGGCCTAAAGAAGCCGCTTGGTCGCACTGCATCGACGGCCTCGCCGCCATTGCTAAGAGAGCCGATGTCTCCCCTCATGACATGCCAAAAATAGCCCCCAAATCTTAGCACGGGAGCCATCTGCAGCAGCCTGCACTCAGCACGGGAAATAGAGAGAAAGGCGACAGGCACTGTTGATCTGCAGTATGTCAGCATTCGCTGGGAAGGGCCTTCGCGCCCAGGGACGCTGTGTAGGGGTAGCCCTGGCGTGCCGGGGCATGTACCGACTTGTGGGAATCACATAGACAGTCGGCGCTTATTCCACGTCGACAACTGGCCATCGCCGCGCTCCCGATTCCAGTATCCACCAGCTAGAGTACAGGGGCTTTCGAGGATTTATTCCGGTAGCTGCCGTCGACGGCCTAGATTTCAATGTCTTAACATCTTTGGGGGAACGTTATTTCCTGAAGTTCTCCAGTCGGACGCTGGTCTCAGGCGCGACTGTTTAAATTCCGTTATCAAAGAATGGTCTCTCAAGGGAAAGTCATTGCACGCAGTGGACGCAGTGGCTACTTTACTGGGCGCAACAGGACCACAATTATTGGTCATGACTGGGTAGCACGCACGTTCAGCACGGCACAGCACGGCATGGCATAGGGACGAGAGAGGGGTCCATTCACGATTCCGCGGCCATCACAGCCGGCGGTTCGCCCTCCATCCCGAGCCTCTGGGGATGCCCGGCACACCACGACTATTGGCTGGTTGTGACAGGGGCAAGGATGAAGGGCGCACATCCATTCACCTCTTTCGCGATCTGACTGGCCCAGTGTCCTGCGCCTCGACCCGGATCGCCTCTGCGCTCTCAAGTGCTTTTTGCCCACCTCTGCGCCTTCTCCTCTCACCTTCTTGTCGCCAGCCAGACAGCACGGCGAGGTCCTCGGCGGCTAGAGTCTGTCGAGGCCCCCATGTCATGTCCCCCCTCCACTGCAGATGCAACATGCACCACATGCAGCGAGCACTTTCAATGGCGCCCTGGCTTTTCATTTGGCGCCTGCGATAGGTGACTTTCACATTGCCTTTCCCCTCCCATGCTCCGGACCCACGGAGTCACGGCAGAAATGGGCATGGAGAGAGGTGTTGTGGTAGGTCGAGGTGAGCGATACTGGGTTCCAATATTATCTTGACTGGCGCCCATTTCTCTCTTTCTCCTCTCACTCTGATTTCTTCCTCTATCTTCAACCTCTTGATACCCCCAGACCGAATAAACTTGTGATCTCGTCAGAACGGCACTGCCCTGTGCATAATCCCAGCAAACAGCCACGAGGACAACGTCCCAGACCGTGCAGCGACATCAACCACACTTCCTATAACCGTGAAGCCGCAGTCTCTGGCAGCCTGTTAGGCCCCACAAAAGGCAGGCCTCAGATAGCACGGGCGAGAAAGACGCTCGAGCAGACGAGGCACATCTTCGTGTGGACTACAACTCATACATACAGACCTGAGAGGTCTTGACTCAACATCCGCACAATCACCATGCTCTCCTCATCACCAATACTAGCCCTGCTCAGCGCAGCAACGTTATCCTCCGCACACACAGTCATCACATACCCGGGATGGAGAGGTGACAATCTCATCACGAACGACACATTTCCCTATGGCATGCAGTGGATGTATCCATGTGAGTCTTCAATCTGCCCTCCATCCGAAGTCCTGGTCCGATACAAAGCACTTTACTGCTCCTGCCCTCCCTTCGTACAAGCTCGACTGGGGCCCCCTTCCCAACAAACCGATGAGACGATACCCGCTCTACCACAATACCATGCTTGATCCGACCATGCCATTATCAAATACTGACAACCAACTCCCTTCAGGCGGTGGCCACCCCACCACCACAAACCGGACGTACTGGCCCACGACCGGCGGCGCCATCGCCCTGCAGCCCGGCTGGTTCCAGGGCCACCAGACGGCCTTCATGTACGTGAACCTGGGCTTCGGCACCGACGGGCCCGACGGCGGGCCGCCCAACATGAGCAACCCCATGGTCTCGCCGTTCCAGATCATCGGCCCCAGCGCGAACCCGTACCCGGGCACCATCTGCCTCCCCGAGGTGCCGCTGCCGGCCAACACGACCGTGCAGGCGGGCGACAACGCCACGATCCAGGTCGTCGAGATCGCCAAGCACGGCGCTGCATTGTTCTCGGTAAGACAAAGCCCTACCTCCAAAACAGAAAAAAAGAAGAAGAAGGGAAGAAAATAAATCAGAACAATGGAAATTTGTGGCTGGCTGGGATGGCTAACAAAACTCTTTAACCAACACAGTGCGTCGACATCACCTTCGCCGAGCCCGGCGACGCGCGCATCGCCGAGGTCAACGCGACCAACTGCTTCAACAGCAACGACATGGGCTTCGCCGACGTCTACACGGTCGTCTCGCGCGAGTCCAACGCCGACCCCAACGTCACGTCCGGCGCCGACGGCACCACAGTCTTCTGGTATTTCGGCAAGCACAACACCGCCCGCTCCGTGTGGGACTACCTGGGCCTCGCGCCGGTGCTGTTCGCCCTGTCCTGGCTGATGGTGTAGCCGGCGGCGACCCTTGATTCAATGGGGTGCGAGGGGAATGGGGACGTACGTGTAAATGAATTTTTTCCCCCGGGGGCTGGCATTTGGGTAATTGGCGTTCTTGGTGAAAGGGGGGAACAAGATATCTCGGCGGGCTTGGGTTTTGTCTTTTTCCACACACATCTTCGGTTGTTCACCGATCTCAGACAGGCTGGGCTACACACGATGCCGCTATGGCTCTAGGTCTCAGACCAGTAGACCAAACAGAACCTTGTTTCAAAAAGTCAACTGTGTATTGTCTCGAGGTCGAATGCCGTCCTATATCTGCGCTTCCTGCTCTGGGAAGCAGGTCCCCGAGCTCAAGTCTATTCTGGTCCTAGGCCTCTCAACAAAGTCGACCAGGTTCGTACGGCTGAAATGTGTGCCCTTTTGAAATTTCATTTCGTCTACCGCTAGCCTATGTGCATAATCTAAGTTATGAGGCCTTGCCTCCAACATTCGCGCCATACAGCCACCGTTCCGACCATGCGGTGGAGACGGCAAGACAGTAGAGTGTCGGACACGGACGCAACAATGCGGCGGCATGCACTCATCTACTGCAAGAAGCTCAGACACTCACCCGCAATAGCCCGAACCCTCTCCTCGGCAGATTTGTCCGCCTTGGCCGCGCGGATGATATCGTCTGCACCAAAGCTCTTGAGGACGTCGCCATAGCCCGCAGCAGCCATCGTCCCGAGAGCAACCAGGGCGCGATAGTTCACCTCGGCATCGTGCTGACCTTTGAGGATGCTGCACAGGACGTTGCCCATCAGACCAAACACCTCAGGCGTGATGCTACCACTGTCCACCGCGGCCTTCTTCTTGGACACCAAAAAGCCTAATGCAGCGTAGTTGACGGCGGCCGTCGTCACAGCAATCAGAACGTTGCGGTTGCCTGGGAAGCCCACGGGGCCCTTGAAGGCGGTGTCGCTGAGACCGGCGAGGCCCTCCATGTAGTCGACGACCTTCTCAGCTTGCGCGTAGGCGACCTGGCGCCCTTGTTCGGTAGTGAAAAGGTTTGCAACGACGCGGAAGGCCATCATCGCGCAGTTCTCGCTGATGTTGGCACCGGGGCTGGGGTGGAAGGCAGCTTGCAGGGCGATGTCGACGACGGACCTGCCACTCGCGTCGCTCACACCCGCAGCCGCGGGCGAGGTCACCAGACACCGCAGGAGATCGAGTCCAGGCAGGCGGTCGTTATCGGGCCATGTGGCGATCAGCTTAAGGAGCAGCAACAACTCGTGCTCGGAGAAGTCCACTGGCTGAGTGGTTGCTGCAGCGCCCGTGCCTGGCACTATCGCCGGCACGGTCGCGATAGACTTGCCGAGGCTGTCCGTCAGTCGCTTCAGGGTGGCTTCTTCCGTTGGGTTTAGTGCAAAATCCTTTCGTCCTGACGATATCATGGTCGCACTTATCGACATGATCTTCTTGACAACAGGATCGAACTTTGCGGTTGCTAATGTCAGATAGCTTTCTTGAGGCAAGATCTTGGGTTTCTGCTGAGCCGCGACTTCGTCGCCTGGCTGGTACCGAGAAGTTCCGAACTCGTCAACAGCTGGACCGGAGCCCTGGCCTAGGGTAGCACCCTTGGTGTTTTCGGTGATGAAATTAGCAACATTGTCGAGATATGTCAATGGAAGCTCATTGTCGCCAAGGAATTTTGTCGCCGCCTCGTACGGGTTCTGAGATAGGTTATATGGAAGCTTCAAGGGAGGAACTCCGTCCTGGATGTCGACGTCGAACACGTAATCGTAGGACTGGCCATTGTACTCGACCTTCTTGCCACTGCTTCCAACAGCGTCGACAACTGTTCCAACACATACCCATTGCTGCTGAGCTGGGAAAAGAGTTAGCTCACGGTTCTCCACTAATCACCCGAGTCTCCACCACTCACCCATGGACCACTGGTGTGCCGTCACGGAGCCATTGTCTTCCCGGATCATCTGGACCTGTCCTTCCTTGGTGCCAGACTTGGTCTTGAGGAAGTCGGTACCGGGTAACTTCTCTTTATTGAAGCCATCCATCTGCTGCTGCGGTATCGACGAGGCCTTGACAGAATCCTCAAAGGTTGCCAGCGTCTCGGCGTCCGCCACGTCATCAGCGCTTCTCGTAAACACGCGCGCCACATGATCGCTAGACCCCGCGACTATGTCGCCCGTCTCTTTACACACAGCCACCGTCCACACCGATATTGCTGGAACCGTGATGGTTTGGACACAGTCGAAGCCACGCCATATGCGTATTGTCCGATCCTCTCCTGAGCTGACGAGCTCGCCGGTGTGCAGTGTTGTTAGGCTGTAGACAAAGGACTCGTGGCCGTGCAGTTCGCCCACTGATTGACCGTTTAGCTTCCATAACCGAATAACGCCGTCGCTGTGTGCACTCGCGATGTCTGCGCCACTGGGGTGACCTTGGGGGACTTTGACAACAGCGCGCACGACGTTGGAGGTGTATATAGTGGATCGAGGTTGTACCAAGCCGTCAGTGCTCGAGCGAAGGTCGTAGACGTGTATCTTCTCGTCGGCAGCGCCGGTCACCACTGTTGTCTCGTCCAGGGCCAGGACTCCCCAGACGCTTGCATCATGTCCTACCAAACGCAGCTCTGGCTCCCACTTGCCCACCCGCCATACGATGGCCTGCTTGTCCCAGCTTCCAGAGACGACAAATGTTCCCTTGGGCGAGACATCGAGAGCACAGATATTGTGGGCGTGGCCGAGAAGGAGGCGTTCAGCATTGTCACTTGGTGTGGCCTGGGGTTTCTTGACTTCGATTATGGTGTCCTTGCCGCCGGAGACGACAAGGCCCTCGGGATATTCGGCGATGGGAGGGATATATGCGACGGAGTTGATGAACTCTTGGCCGTTGGTTATGAGGGTTCCCTCGTAGGACGGGGGCTTGGAAGAGGACTTTCGCCAGACTCGGACAGTATTGTCGCGGGAGACGGAGATGACGGTGTCTGGCTTGGGGAAGACGACGCCACGAACCTGTAACGCAAAGAGGCATCAGCAGCTGCTTGGAGCCGGGGGGGGGGGGGCGAAATAGGACCAGATCGTGCAAGAAGGACTCACATCAGACTCGTGGCCTGTCAGCTGGGCGGAGAGCTTGTATTCCCCCATATTGTGTGTGTGTGTGTGTGTGTCTCGCAAGTGGAAGATGAAGTCTCAAAGCTGGGGAACGCACGAAACGGTCGGCGTGGCAGCAGTCGCCCTGGATCGTCACTCAACACACAGACACAGGCGCCAAGGGACAGGATACCGGAGCAGAATGAATGACAGTCACAGGCGAGGGTGAGGCGGAGGCTGAGCCCTGGGATTGGCAGAGGCTTATAAACGACAGAAGGGTCGGTTTGTCCTTTGCCTTCACGATGTTGGACGAACGTAGTAGTAGAAGATTGGTCATAGTAGCTCCAGCAGCTCGTTGACGGCGGCAACGGGCAGGCGCCCGCGCTGCTGAGGTCATTATGGTGGGGCAAAACCCGAACCCCTGTTCCTGGGCACCCAACCCGTGGACGTCCCTGTAGTCCTTCAACTTCGATGGTGCGCCAGAGCGCTCACACCCCTGTTTTGGTCTACGATCAGTAAGCGAGGCCCCAGATTGAATAAACTGTCCAGTAGTATTCAATATTGAGAATTGAGCCACCTTTCACCTGTGAGGCCGGACCAAACCGTTGACGGCCTGATGTAAAGCCCATGTCTTTGGCATGCGAAGGAGAGTGGTCTTCGAGCTCCGCTCGGTGGGGGGAAGAAGGGGCCCCCTGGGGGGGGGGGGTTTGGATGCGAGGATCATGTTTGCCCGAACAACAATTTCAAGTATAGGCGTAACGTCTTGGAAGCGAAGGAAATTGTGATACCGATCTTCGGCTGTTTCGACTGACTTGTTCGTCTTTGAAGCAACTTAATGGTCGTGGTTCTCACTTCCGAGCCTTGCTTTCGAGCCCTGGGGGATAATGATTTTGAGCACTACTACCTAGGTACTTAGCACAAGATGATCAGAAGACAATTCGGTGTGATATGTCCCTTCGGGGTGCCACTGCATTGGATATACAGCAGGCATCTCTTGGCAGTTCCGTAGGGATATACCGCAATGACAGATTACTACACCGATTATCCGGACTTCAATTCCCAGCCCCGGCCCAAACAAGTGTGGGAATGCGGCTTGTTGTCCACGCGTCTATACCTATTTAAGTGTGTATTGGCGAAGAACACGCTGGCCTTGGCACGACTTGCCTGGTTCCAGTGACTATTGCCATAAAAGACGCGCTCAAGACACTGTTGATAAGGGGCGTACGGCTGACCAAATAGTCAAGTTTCATCTTCTGGGATGAGATTTACGGAACACGCAACCCTCAGAACAAGTCGGTAAAATTCGTCATGAGCCTGATCTCCACGTCAACAGATCCAGTTCACGTCGTGGCGTTGAGCGGAACGCCCATGTTGAATGGGCCTGAAGAGTTTCGAGTCGTTGAGACAATCGCCTTGCACCCAAAGATGGCGAATTGGTGCGGTCCCGATGCCTACGAGAGCTACAAAGTTGAACTGCTTCAGCACTTTGTAGAAGTCCAGAGCAGAGCCAAAGTTGTAAGAAAACTCAGCTGTACTTGGTTTAGTGCAGCAAAGCGCAGCCATCACAGAGAGAAACAAAGATAATGCTACCTAAATGCTATGCTTCTACAACTAGCATTGCTTTAGATATATTAAAGCGCTGCTTCCCCTTTAGCGCCAAGCTGGAGATAGCTACTTTGGGTTCTAAATACCGATAACAAACCCCAATTGAAGAGTCAAGGTCATCAACTGCGACTCTACCATAACAAAGTTGCAGAAGAGAGTATTGCGAACAAATACAAGACGTACCTCTTTCTCTGGTATAAATGTTGCATCCGCAAATGGGAACAGACATCAATAGCTGAGAGAGGGGCCAGACCAGAACTCAGGGAGGTTCTCTTCGACCTCGACCGCAGCAAGGATGGCACTGTTGGATCGAAGGAGCCATCCAGGATCGATACCAGTCTGATTGGCTTTGCGCCGGGCTTAGCCCGCCGCGTTCTCGTCAGACTCGTCAGACACAGCGTCAGATCATTCAGTCCTCGCCATTCTACGGCCAAGTAGCGACCGCGTTTGATACGGTGGACGGAACCACAAACGAGAGAGTCCTATTGCCGAAGATGGCTACTATCTGCAGGATACTCGACGAGATGATGAGAGATAAAGAGCAGCACAAAGATCAACAAAAGCATTTGAGTCCGCTGCAGAAGAAGGCGATTCTATGCGTCCCACACGCCTGGCAAGGTTATATCCTCATCGTCTACCTATTCTACCGCTACCCAAAACGAAACTCTACTTTCATCAGTTTGGGTCATTCGTCCCACAAAAGAAACGCATTGCTAGCGCCATTCACTCAGCGCACCAACGTGCAACATCCAGACAATGATAAAGCAAAAAGCCCCATCGCCCTCATCAGCACTGCAAGCCTCATTGGAACCGGCTTAACACTAAATCATTGTAACTACACCATCGCTACGTCGCCCCTATCAAACCAAGCAAACGAGTCCCAGCTCCTCGCGCAGACCAACCGCAGGGGACAGCAATATATTACCCACAACTACATACTGCTCAACAACGGGAATCCCATCGACGTCACAACCTTCCACCGCATAAAGAAACAGACAACGCTAACAATGCTTCCAAACAACCAAAGATCGGCAATTAACTTTCTTCTAAAGGATGCTACAGTTGCAGACAAGCAGCCTCTCGACCCCTCAGAGGAACTGGACGATCAAGACCTGTGGAACGGCATTGTCTAAGTTCTGGGATAACGTCGGAAGACATGGAGGATGCGCAGAAGGAGACTGAAGTAGAGAGAGGAGAACAACAAGACATCACGGAGGATGTGTAGAGACCCAGCTTTAGTACAGACAAAAAGAACAATAAAAAAAGATGATAAACAATCTAATCTCATTTGCTTTCATTGTGACATATTCTCCAATACTGACTTTCAGAGCACTTTGCTACCATATTCGAGACCAGTAGCTAGGAAAAGACCATGGTAGTAGATTTCTCAGCAGCATGAGCATCCAGACGTGTGACGTTGTATATGAGGAAAGAAAAAAGAAGGAGGAGAAGAAAGAAAGAAAAAAAAAGGAAAAGAGGTCCCGGCCAGCTCTGATAGCAGTCGGAATCTGCTTCATTTCCTACTATTGACTCAGACTGCAATGGAAGAAGATTGTTTTGGGGGGCTTTGAAGGGACCGGGGAGGGGGGGGGGCATGGTTGTGGTTCAAGACGAGGCTTATCTTATCTGAACATGGCCCCCGCCATGACAGGGGTCAGGGTCCCTCCTTCTCCACCATGGGCGCAATTGAAGATCTCGGTTTGCAACTTTGAAGCTGTCACTTCCCTGCGACACTCAACCTCACCCACATGGCTTCCTCCTCGCATCAACAAACCAGTTCTTTTCCCTTCGCCGTTTGATGACATCGCCTTTCATCTTGTTGCGCGCTTGAGGAGAGGGATAAAACAGAAACGAACTTTGACGACTGATACGACTCACGCCCCAAGAAAGCTACACCGCATAATTCTGCCTGTCCGTCCTTCTTGGTTCTTCGGTTTCCTTTCGCTACCTGGTCTCTTTTCTTGGGTGGTCACCGACTCTCTTTCACCCTCTGCGATCACTTTCCTTCGGCGCAAAGGCCTTTTTCTGGTTTCCAAACCGTTCACTACCCACTCTTGTACAGCAACAACTGTGGCCGTCTGCTGCTAGACAGTCTCTCAGTGATCTTCATCCGACAGAAGCGATTGTGGGCCCGTCCAATCGCGAACTCCTCTTGCGTTGCTGCAACGCTCTGTTTTGAACAAATACTATCCACGATGGCTCCTGGTGGCAAAGTCGACGGCGACTCCCGCCAATACCTGCCCCTGACCTGTCACGGACACTCCCGACCTGTCCCTCACCTCAGCTTCTCCAGCCTCGAGCGCGATGGGGACTACTTCATGATCTCAGCTTGCAAAGGTACGTTTCGTGGCTCGGGTTGAGCATTACGCTGGACACCAAGGGCTAACATTCGTCTGAACCTCCAGATGGCAACCCCATGCTTCGACACGGCCGCACCGGCGACTGGATTGGCACCTTTATTGGCCACAAGGGTGCCACCTGGCAGGCCAAGCTGAGTCCCGACAACTCCACCGCCGCCTCGGCCTCGGCCGATTTCTCCGTCAAGATCTGGGACGCTCACAGCGGTGAGATGCATCTCGTCCTCAAGCACGACCATGTCGCCCGCGCCGTCACATTTCCGATTCGCAATTCCGACATTGTCGCTACCGGAGGCCACGAGAAGATCCTGCGCATCTGGGGCCTCAAGAAGGAGGACTATCAGGACCTGCCCGGTGTCAGCACCGACGAGAACGGAACATTGCATGTTCCCCACGTCCATGCGCATCAGATTGGAGGCATTCACTCCGATACCATCAAGTCCATCATCTGGACCAATGAGTTGACCATTGTGACTGCTGCTGGCAAGTCTCTGCGTTGGCACAATGTAGACAAGCGCGAGTGTTTCAAGGAGCAGACTTTCGAGTCAGAGATCAAGTCCTGCGAGATGGTATCCCTCGCACCTGAATTCAGCTCGCCCACAGATATTGGTGAAGGCCGTCCCATCCTCTGCGTCGCTGCCGGCAAGTCGGTCTACTTCTTTACGACCACCGACCAGCCAGAGGAGGTCAAGCGATTCAACCTGAAGCATGGCGTTGCCAGTGTAGCTCTGGACCTGAAAGGAAGAAAGTTTGTGGTCGGCGAAGAGCCTGGTACCTGGGCTCACGTCTACGATTGGGATGGCCAAGAGATCGACGTCATGAAGGGACACCACGGTCCCATCTGGTGTATCCAATTCTCTCCCGACGGCAAGCTCTACGCGACAGGATCCGAAGACGGTACCATACGGATGTGGAAGAACTGCGAGGAGGACTATGGACTCTGGCGTGACCGTAGTACTGCGGCCTCGGAGAGGGTGGACTAGGACCACCGACCCTCTTCCCTGACCACGTACTCGGAGAATGGACGACTCTCACCCATCCAGACGGGCCTTTCCAGCCTACCACGTACACCTGCCATGCTAGGCGGCGTCTCTGGGAATACCGCTGGACCACTGAGTGAGATCTCAGCTAATGTGGCCAGAATACCTGACATGATCCTCACTGAGGTCAAGGGCTCGGGGGACGTCAAGCTGGACGCCGACGACCTGGCTCACTGGCATACGATGCTGTCACCTGTTGCGGAAGAGTCACCTAGTCCACAGAAGGGCTTCAGACGAGACGACCGGGGTGCCGAGGAAAACATGGCCATCAGATCCTCACCCCTCGGCAAGTACTCACAAGAGTCACCTCTCAGGGCCTCGGGAAGATCTGTCAGCCCTGGCAGCCTGAAAATGCAGAACTTTCTGCGGCGGTTGGAGAAGCAGGGCCTTTCTCATAACTAGGTCTGGAGATTGCATCTGCGTGAATGTCGGAGGAACAGGAGCATCACATTTCTTCTATCGGCTGCAGGCTGCAGGACATTCTACATTTTAGACTTGCAACAAGGCGGCCTTGATGTTCTCATCTTCAGTGGTGAAAAGGCACAACTATTGACTTTAATGACATACCCAATATAAGACAATGAAAATGAATACATTGACCCCTTCCAAGTTCCCAACCTCAGTGCGATGCTGTGAAGATGTTGCTCATTGTTATGGCCACAATACCCCGGCCAGCTCCTTCCACATAGCAATCAGATGTCCATGTGTGTTTGCCGTGGCACTGGGAAGCCCCCCCCCCCCAATCCATGTTGTCCTCCCTGACATTGAAACACCAGTCAACGGCGAAAGCGTACCCCAGACTGCCAGTCATGATGTCGTCCCATTGACGATGACACCTTGCACCTGTGCATGCCACACATGGAAAATGTGTCACTTGGTTTTCCACAATCTGTTTGTGTTCCCCTACAGAATTGAGTTGGAATCAGAAGGTACTCAGCTAAAGGTAAGTGTCAGGCCTCATACAAACGCCATGACATGGTTCCCTCAGCACACCCCCTTCCTTACTTCCAGTTTCTTTGCCTCCTGACCTATTTCCTCAGTAGCTCTTTCCTACAATCCCGGTGATTTCCTAGCCTCTCAACCTCCTGTCTCCTCATCCTCCTCTTTCTTCCTCCGGTTACTTCTTTTCCATTCTCCCAGCCACTGGGTTACTGTCCCATATCAAAGTCGGTCAGCAGCCACCAGCACCTTTCCTTCCCCATGCACTGAATCCACACCGGGAGCAATTTCATTGTCTCATCTTCGTCACCACGACTCACACCCGAGGATCACCTACTTCCAATCTGTGCCGCCTCGTCACTCGTCTATCGGCAGACTTGTGGGCCTCTCACCTCCTTACCACAAGAACGGAACCTCGAGTTCTTTCTTGCCACCGTTGACATCTCCCACTCGCCATTACCACCACCCCCTTGAGCCTTCGCAATGACTTTTCCATTCGCCAACTTTCCAGCCAGGCCTTCCACCAGCAACGGTGCATCAAGTGGCCCACGGGTACCCCCTTCTGCAAATTTGGGTAAGTAGGACTTTCCTTCTGCCCTTCCCATTCTTCTTGGTGTCTGTTCTTATTCATCCTGTCCAACCGTCTTTCTCATGTTCACTCTTCCTCACGTACACTCTTCCTCGTGTATACTCTTCCAACCCGCATCACTCTCCTCACTACACCTTACCACTTTCCCGGACTCCATTCGCCCTCCCCAGCCGTCCCATTCACATCAGCAGATGACCTGTGGTTACCCCGGGTCACCCCCACCCATTGTCTCTCCGCCTGTGCAGTCTCCATTTCCCCAAGTTCCCAATTGCCATCCGTGTAGGATGTCTTCTACAGCCCCAACTGACGCCATACCTACCGGCAAAGCCACCCAGCAGTTTTCTACCAACCCGAGCACCGTCAAGGCCCGCCGCCGCAGGATGGGCCTTACCGGAGCCAAGAAGGTCGAGGACCAAGCCCGGACCGCGGACTACAAGGCCATGATCTACGCTCGCAGGACGATCCAGGACAAGCCCGAGTATCAGGCCGCCTCGGAGATTCAGAAAGCAGCCATGCTGGAAGCAGGCATGCGTGACACCATGGAAAAACGGTACGTCCATCTCCTCCATCTTCCTTTGTTCGGCTAGTCCGTCTTGTCTGCCAACATCCCCCCGTATTGCCAGATGAGTCGAGCGCCTCGTGAGAGACATTCTTAGCTGATGACATCAATAGGCGTGCCCGAGGTCAGGACACCATGTCAAAGATGGCGGCGTACAACTCTGGTTCTTACCGTCGCCGTGCTAGGACCACTGGCCCTCAGACCCGTGTCCCAATCGCGGCCTTCTTAGAAGACAATGGCTACATTCCCGCTTCGTCTGCTCGCGTCGCCCAGAACCAGGACCGTCACCCCGCCGCTGGCATCGGCAATGACCCAATTACACCTTGCCCAGCCAACCCACAGCTCCCGGCCCCCGGCCCTGTCGACCACCCAAACATATCTAACGGCCTGCCCAGTCTGGGCGGTGTGAGCGGAAGCCCCCGTCAGGCCTCGGCTCACATCTTCTCGCCCGACGGTCGCACTGCCAACGGACAGGCCCATCAACATGCTCGCCAGAGCTCCAACTTCTTTGACAGCAGCAAGTGTGCCAAGTCTCCCGATGGCCCCGATGTGAAGACCACTGTTACCCCGGGACCCTTTCGTAACATGACACCTGAGCCTGGAATGTTGCAGTCGATTGAGGGAGACGGCAATGACGAACAGGTAGCCGCACTACGCAGCGAGGTGAGGCAGCTCCGCAAAATGTGTCAGGACGCCATGGGCAACAACAGCGCCAACAGCGAACTCCAGAATGGTCGAGCCGAGGTCGGCGTCGACCAGGACAGGGCGGCTGACCTTGACCGACGTCTCCGCCAGCTGGAGAATGTCGTACGTACCATGCAGGACATCTCTTTGGCCACAGTCACTGAGAGGGTAAACAACCTCGAGGGAGCCATTGCTGAGTTGAAGAACAAAGTCGGCGATGGCTGCGAAGCCGAGGTCGCCAAGATGAGGGAGGTGTTCGGAAGTCTGAGGGAGGCTTTGGGACGAGTGGGAGACTTCCTATGAGAAAAGGCATCACATGCACCCGGTTCTTGCCTTCATCGCTTTTACTCCTTTTCCTTCTTTGCGATGTTTTCCAATCCACGTTGTTGGTGGATTCTTCTCCGTTTGGGTATGCCATGGAAGTTGTGCCAATGATCCCACGACACAGTCACATCGACATTTCGTCGTCTCACTGTCTCTTGTCGGGTTACTTGGCACAGCCTGACTGTTCACGCCGCATCCTGACTTACCAGGCCCAGAAGTTATTCGACTCGGGCGATGGAAGCAGTTGATTCTCGCATCCGATTCGGAATGCGTCCGTGCTGGCTTTGCGCTGAATTTTGGCTCGATCACATAGCACATCACAGCTCTTGGTCTTCTAGGATTAGCTTTGCAAGGTTTTCGAACCAAAACGCTGACTCCGGCAATCAGCCTTGGGGGGTGGGGAGCAATGGGTGCGTATGATATGTAGTCAGGATCGAGCAAGCAATTGAATTAGCATTTACCCATGGCTCGCGTCTCGTTCTGCTGGTCCGTAGTATCGTGTCTTGCATTTGCACATATTGACATAGGCACAGAAAAATGTGATGATGAAACAAAAGCACTGCTGCCATTGATAGGACGTTTCAAGCGGATTTATTAGAAGACGGTCGAGCAGACCAGGTGTGGAAGCGGAAATGGTTACGATATTGGAGTTGGCTCGATAGCGAAGAACAGATGTAGTCACTGATGATCTGGTAAGATCGCCAGGGGGTCGTGAGCAAGGCACGTGCTGGGGCGCCTCGCAGGGGCAAGCGACAAGGAAGGCCCTTGTTGACCCCGTTGGAGCTTGTTTTCCAGGGCGCAGGCCGAGCATGACATCGCGCCTGAGATTGGGCCAATCCTCACCACGAGCCGGACTCGACGACATTCAACCTTCAATCTTCTAGCTCGAGTTCCATTGCCTACACCAAGAAGCTATGCGACAATGCCAGCCTAGTGCGAGGTCGTTGCTAGCAAATATACGGTTTTGTTCGAATCATTCCAATTCATTGCTCTATATTAGCTTTCTCCCTCTCGCCCTGCTGCCCAGCTGCCCGCCATGGACGACTTCGATAACGACCGCGACTCCAACGCGAGCTCGGACGAGCAGCAGGAGGACGCCATGACGATGGGCGACGCCGAGGAGATGGAGGTCGACGAAGAAGACGCATTTAACGACAGCAACGACGACGAAGACCCCAATGACCAGGAAGGCGACGGGGAGGGCGACGGGGACGGAGACGGCGAGGGCGAGGGCGATGGGGAGGGCGATCAGGATAACGACCAGGAGCAAGAACAAGAAGCCGAGTCCCACGGCGGCGCCGAAGCAGAGACAGACGACCGCCAGTCCCACTCCTCGACCGCCGACCACACGACCCGCGTCGACGGGGCCCCCTCCTCCTCGGCGCTGCAGTCCCCGCTGACGCCCAAGTTCCGCCCCCGCGTCCGGCCCGAGGCCCTCACCGCGCGCCTCTACGACATCGTCCCCACCATGGCCGCGCCGCAGTCGACTTCCATCAACGCCGTCGCCATCACGCCGGACCTGCGCTACTGGATGACGGGCGGGAGCGACGGCTACGTGCGCAAGTACGACGGGCCGGGCACCATCAACGGCAAGCAGCTGCTGACGGTCGCGCAGCGGCACCCGTTCGTCGACAGTGTGGTCAAGGCGGGCATCCTCATGAGCTACTGGGAGAACTTCGAGCCGCCGCCGCCCGACAAGGGCCGCGGTGGCGCGAGCGACGAGGACAAGGTCCTGAGTCCCGTGTACAGCCTCGCCGTCCATAAGGAGGCGCTGTGGAGTCTGGCCGGGCTGGAGAGCGGCGGCATCAATATACACAGCGTCCGGTACGACGAGGGCAAGGTCATCCATACGATACCGGCGCAGGGGGGAGACCATGAGGGCCACAGCAACGCCGTGAGTGTGTTGCAGCTCACGCCGAGCGAGACGAACGTGCTGAGCGGGAGCTGGGACAAGAGGTTGTTCGACTGGGATCTGAACACTGGCAACATCGTGGCAAAATTCGACGGTAGCGGCGGACAAATCTCCGCTATCGAGCTGCGGCCTCTCTCGGGCGCGCCTATAGCGCCGGAAGCCGCAGAGGAGCCCGCGTGGGGGGACACGAACCGGGGCAGCAGCAGAACGAATGGGTTCTTCAGCAACGGCATGGACGGAACGCCACAGGTCAACGGTGCGGCGCCAATTCCCGCCGCAGACGGTATGGCCGACGGAGATGGAGACGCGGGCTCGGACCACGAGTCTCTTTTTGGCAGCCCGGCGGGATCACTGTTTGGCGAGGGCCAGATGGGCGCAGGCGGAGGCAACGCGTTCGGCGGTGACGACGATAACGAGTTCTCACATGCCATGCTGGAACCGCTTGAGGATGCGCCCGGCGACTCCCTGGCGGATACCAACATGGCGGACGCACCTGCGGCAGAACCTGCCTTGCCCGAAATACCACAGGCAGACGCGAACAACCAACCAATACAAGCCGACCAACCTTCACCGGACGACACAAGCGGGCGACCACCCACAGCGGATGGCATACCGGCTGATCTCACTCATCAACCACCACTACAGGCCGCCCAAAGCGACACCAGCCAGACCCAACAACAACAACAACAACAACAACAACAACAACAACAACAACAACAACAACAACAACAACAACAACAACCACCACCACCACCACCACCCAACCCGACCTCCCCATCCCTCGTGTTCAACCCCGCCCCGCAGCCGCAACACGACCCCTCTCAGACCTCCGACAGCACCTTCCTCGCCGCTTCGATGGACGGCAAGATCCGCATCTGGGACCGGCGCATGCCCGCGCCCCTCGCGCGCATCGGCACGCGCCCGGGAGTGCCCCCCTGGTGCATGGGCGCGTGCTGGTCGCCCGACGGCAACATGATCTACGCGGGCCGCCGCAACGGCACCGTCGAGGAGTTCTCGATCCACCACGCGCGCGGCGGGTACCCGGGGTGGCAGCCCGAGCGCAGCCTCAAGTTCCCCGCCGGGTCCGGCGCCGTGAGCGCCGTGCGCCACATGCCCAACGGCCGCCACCTCATCTGCGCCTCGCACGACATCCTCCGCCTGTACGATCTCCGTGCCCAGGTCGCCACCAGCACCAAGCACGGCTCCGTGCCGTTCCTCATCATCCCCGGCCCGCCCAGGGCCGGAGTCATCAGCCAGCTGTACATCGACCCCACCTCGCGCTTCATGCTCACGGCCGCCGGCACGAGGGGCTGGGAGGGGAGCTCCACTGAGGTTCTCATCGGGTACGAGATTGGGTGTGTCAATGACTAATATCTGTGCGGCTTTGGACACCGTCGGCATGTTGGAATCGCGCGTCTGCACGGCGCAGGCATGTTTACGGGCAAGACGTACCGTCGAAAGCCGTCTCGTCTCATCAGAGCGGGCCAGTGGCTAGGTGCCGTGTCCCAGGCGTGCAGGCGAAGTTTTGGAAAGGCTGGGATCAGGGTCACGACATGAAGGAGGCGTTCACGGCAGACCAGGAATACCCGCTCGCGTTCTTGCTTACTTTCTGGATTTAATCAAAATTGAGGTTTTCTTTCTTTGGCTACTTGTTCTGTGTCCACATTGGTCGTGCATGTGATGACTCTTGGTCCACTGCATACGCCTTCTTTTGTCACAGCATAGGTAAACTCAACACCAACAATGGCGAGGTATCTCGTTAAGGAACAAGGAACCAAATTCATCAGAAGGCTATCTAGCCGTGCATACCAGCATGGCATGGAACTATTTGTACACCCAATCACAGACTCTGCTGTCAGTCGGCCGCCGATTCTTTTCTCTTCGGCTTAGTCCACCCGTTTCATGAGTATTACAAATAAATGAACACTTCCTCACAAATTCTGCTCAACACCAGAGAATGGACTAACACAAATAACAAACGCAGAAAGACGATGCCCCTAAAAGTACAAGTAACGTGTATGTGAGGGCAAAAAGTTGGTCAACTTTGTGCCACTGAAAGGAAGAGAAGAAGGCTGAATTCCAGGTTTGGTGGAGACGGGAAGTAGATGTGGTCGAAGCCAGTAGCTGCTGCCTTGCAACCTTGGAACGATGTGAGCCCAATAGGCAACCCTCAAAAACATGTCCACGGCGAATCGAGCACCTGAACAGGGTCGTTTGAGCGCAGGCTCATGAGAGGAAGAATGTGAGTGCCGCCCTAAACTGAGCATCATGCAAATACTAGTATCTGCCTAATGGGCTCTGTCAAAGGATGCCTTCATAATCATTCACTGCAAATGTGGTAGGTTTGTGGAAGTCGTACTCACATCGAAGGCGTGTGGGTGATGGGTGATCTTCGAGAAATTGTTCCGGCAGCCGAGTTTAAGTCCTCTGTGTTCGACCAGGGACGCTTTGCTCTATCCGGGCTTTTGTCGTCTCAGCACATTCCTTCTCCTTGAATTGATAGATCTTGGAGTGTTGTTTAGATCTCAATCAGAGTCTCCTGCTTCTGATCGGCATCATCAGCCTGCTCCGAGCTGCTCATGTGCCTGCTTTGACCCGTTCCAGAATCAACGGCGCCAGTGTCTTCGTGGCCAGGGGTAAGCATGGTCTCGACAGGATCCTCAGCATCGCCATCGTTCACATCCAAGTCAATCAGGGACTCAACCTCGGCGTTGGCATCGGCATTGGCATTAGCCCAGGTCTGGATTCGCTCACGCGTTCCGCCCTGGTGCGCACTGCGTCTTGGCTGGTGGCCTTGCCGGGTACACGCCGCCCGAGCCACCTCTGCGTCGAAGCCGATCTCGGTGTGGTAGAAGGTTCCGCTATCAGTCATGTCGTCAACAAACGTCGTAGCCACGGTCTGAGCAACGGCTTGGACATTCTGGTTGCCGTTTTGTCCGTTTCGTTCGTTCAGAAATGCATGATGTCGACGTGGGCCCGACCCGTAGGACTCTCCGGACGCAGCGCCAGCCAGACCAAATCGTGCATCTTGAGCGGTGACATTCTGGTCCTTGGCCTTCGTCTGCTCGGTGCGCTGAGACTCCTTCTTGACGTCTGTATTCTGAAACTCGCCCAGAACGCGGCGTCCATCAATGTTCGACACAGGAACAAATGTCTCTTGGATGTTCTCCAGTGCCTGCTTGAGGGTAGCCGCAGCCGAGTCACCTCTGCTTTCCAATATTGCCGTGTTCTCCTTCAGTACCACGCGGCGCATCGCGGAATCATGGGCCCGTGGGTTTTGGGCAAGCTCGTGCCACGCGGCTTGGGTCTGGGACCCCGGGCTGGTGAGGGAGCTGTGAGGCGTATGCATAGTGTCTGTGGTGGACGCCAGGGGTTCAGCCACTTGGAGCTGCGCCATCTGCAAGTTGAACTGGATCTGTTTGAATTCTCGACAGTTCTCGGCGCATTGACAAGCGTCACTACAGTAGTTGGCGCACTTGTGACCGCAGGAAAGGGTCTTGGCGCACGGGCGCAGGCAAGGAAGCTTCTCGTGGGGAACACTATTGACCACATCGTCAGCAAATGATTATCAAACTCCACTCGGGCAGTGACTTACTTGTGGCACACAAGCGCGCAGTCGTGGCCGCAGATCAGCTTCCCGTCACATCTGGTCCAACACCCACCGGCATTTCCAACAAGACCGTCGGCATCTTTGACCCAGATCTCATGCTTGTGGTTTTCGCAGACGAGCGGCAACCCCTTGCTCATAGCAACGCGTTTCTGCTCGGCGAAGCCGTTCCAGACCTTTGCCCAGACCTTGAAGGAGTCCATGTTGGCCTGTAGGAGATTGGTCTTGTTGCCAAACATGAAGAATCCACGGCGAGCTCGGCTGATGGCGACGGTGGCACGATTGGAGCTGTCCAGAAAGCCGACGTTGTAGTTGCGACCTGGCTGGGGACTGCGGACCAGAGACAAAATGACGATCTCGTTCTCTTCACCCTGGTACGAGTCCACTGTGGCGATGTTGAAATAGTTGCCGATGGGTATATCGTTTCGGCGCAGTCGCTGGAGCAGTTTTCTCTTTTGACCCTTGTAATAGGTCAGAATCGTGATTTCGGAGGCCTTGATGTTGTTATGGAGCAGATATCGGACAAAAGCAACCACCATCTCTACCTCTTGGTGATTATACTTGCTGTTGTCGGCATCCGTTTCCTCAGGCCACTGATGAGTAAAGAACCAACTTCGGCGATCGCCCATTCCTGGGATCAAGGGGCGTTTCGAGAGGTCCTTGACAATATCGTGGTCCTTGAGCTTGGGGTAGAATTTTTGCACGATATATCGCAGCTCGGGGGCCATACGACGTTGTCGATCAAGCATGGTATACGGAAGAGAGTTGTGGACGAGACGCTCGAACAACGAGACGTTCAGATTGTACGGGTGCTGGCTCAGCCGGGCAATGTCGCAGGATGGGGGCAGCTGCTGGTGATCACCAACGAGAATCAGTCGCTGGAGGCTAGGGAAAAGAGCCGACGTGATGTTTGCCTCCCGAGTCTCGGCTGCCTCCTCGATGAGCAATATGCGCGGCTTCATGGCGGCAAGAAATCCCCGGTATTTGGTCAAACCTGTGGTCGTGCATCCCATAATGTCGATACAGTGCTTGTCGATAACGAAGAGATCTCTGGTCCATCTTGCAATTGTTTGCTTCTGGGCATGCTTCGTCGCATCTTGGAGAACGTCGCGGAATTCTTTTGCCCTGCTCTCACGGAGCTTCGCCTGCAGGAGCATGTAAACACCGCCGCGATAGCCCTTAGGGATGTCGTACAGGGGAGTGCGCTTCTCCAGAAACTCCTTGCATTTTCTCTCCCAGTTCGCGGCGATGGGCTTACGACCGGTATATTGGCAAACCAGAGGGACGTAAATCCCACGAAGGCGCTCGTCGTCGTCGTCCACCTTCTGGTCATCGTTGAAATTGGCGTCGAGTTCGATAGCCTCGTCAGCAGCCTCGACCAGCTCGAAGTCGAAATCCTCATCAAGTTGCTGACGTTTGCTCTCAATTCTCTCACTGCCCAGCCACATGTCGATCTCGGGTATGTCTTGGCTTGTTTCCCAGCTGTCGTCGCTCAGGGATCCAAACTGGTCGTCATTGATTATACCCGCTTCCAGAAGTGCCTGTGGGTCCAACAGTGTGTCGCCACCGAAGATGGCGTTGACGATGCCCTGGAACTTTTCCACGAGCTTGCCACGCTGTTTCTCAAGAATCCCGTACTCGCCCCCTGGGATCTTGCCTGCAGAATTGCGGAGCTCGTAAATGGTACGCTCTGCGATGTCATCGTTCTCGGTCCGACCTCCTACGCGCATGATATTGGCGTCAGCCGACCGACAGTACAACAGCAGTTGATCTAGGGCGTGGTTCGTCTGGGCTGAGACGATCAGAGGAGGGTCTCCGGGCTGGCGATTCTGCAGCATGGTCTTGACAGACTTGACTGAAGTGAAAGTTTTGCCGGTACCCGGTGGGCCTTGAATGATGGCGAGCTCCCTAGTGACGATACGCTGCAGAGCCTCGAGCTGGGAGTCGTCGAGGGTGGTGAAGGGTCGGATCTCATTGATAGAACTCGATCCGATCTGGCAGTCTCTGAAACGGTCTTCCGTATCTCGAAACAATTGTGCGGCGGCAGCCTTGTCACCTTGCACCTCTGCCAGTTGCTGTGCCGTCAGATGGTCGACTAGAGAGCTCAAGTTGATCTTGGCAAGAGAGCCGCAAGAAAGATCGGTATCACTGAGAGATACAACGTATTTGTCGATGGGAGACCTACAAAAGAGCATGTAAGCAAGTCCCAATTGAGGTGCAAAATTCAGTGAAAGCAACACTTACCACTCTCTCGCGGCGTGCTGCAAGCCCTTAAGGGCGTGCCTGGCAGCCTCGTAGTAGCCATTTCGAGACTCAACCATGACAAAGTCTTGGTCGGGATCGATGGCAGCTTCCTCGATGTTGGCCCAGAAGATGTCAACAACAGGGGGCTTCTGGTCCAGGCCGCCCTCGATTGGACGCTGAGCGATGACAGCGACGCGACAGTCCTTGACAAAATAGTCGCTCGACAGAGCAACCACTTTTCCAGCCTGTAGGCGCTTGGACTGGTGCCACTTGATGCGAGCATTGGCTCGCTGGGTCGAAAAGGAGATGCGAGCAGCCGGCCCCATCTTCGGAAAGAGGTATCCCTGGACACGCACCTGGAGCGGATGGTGTCAGCTTGAGCTCAGATGTAGGCCGCGGCCCACATACCTTGGTATAGATGCACGTATTGTCATCGTCAGTCATGGTGGGGATGTGCTTGAAGGTCTTGATGGAGTACCGGAGACCTTCGACCCCCTCAAACCTCAGGATCTTGTAGACGGCTTCGAGATAGTCGGCCTTGGACGTCCATTTGTGCTCCTTGGGAAACCACGGAAGTCTGTCCGCGCTGGCATTCGCATCTAGAAGCTCTTGAGCAGTGGGCAGCTCGGGGAGCTGCTCCCACTCAGCGCCATTGGGAAGAGCGTCCACGCGCACATGGCTGCTAATGATGGCAGCCGCCTCCGCAGCGTTAGCGGGCATTGTGATGGCCGATGGGTTCTGTGACATGGAAAAATGGAACGTCAGTAATCTTGGCAGTCATTAAAAGAAAGACGTGGTCTGTGTCGGATGCAAGACGCGTCGATGAATGGATGAAAGGTGGCAATGGATGGGGTTGCGGTGGCAGTGCCAAGGGTGGTGATGCCGTGGCAACAACCTTTATTGCAATTTGTCAAACAAGCCGACTGCACAGCTGATGTCGGTCCTGTGGAATACGGCAGGAATCCTCATAGGATTGAGAATGATAGGAGGGAGGATACAGGCGTTGTGGTTGACGGTGGCGATTGCGGTTGGACGACGGGAAGAGGAGATGCAGAAAAGGGATTAAAGTGGGAAGAATATGGTCTGTTGTCGGTGGCGTGTCGATGTGAATGTTTGGACTGAAGAGAGAAAAACACAAACTTTGAGGGCGGTGAGAAGGACGACCGTGGAGGGCAACAAGCTTGCCTGATGAGTTTGCAGGAGAGATGACTTTGGGCTGCAGGAGCGCTCAGCGGTCGACGCTCCGTTTGCTGTG
Source organism: Dendrostoma leiphaemia (assembly GCA_026120015.1). NCBI lineage: Eukaryota > Fungi > Ascomycota > Sordariomycetes > Diaporthales > Erythrogloeaceae > Dendrostoma > Dendrostoma leiphaemia. The sequence continues at coordinate 36,397 of JALRMF010000210.1, forward strand.
ACACTGATTGCTCTCCCAACCTCCACAGTCTTCGCAGTCTGCGAAAAGATGACGCTGACTGATTTTGCCTCAGATGATTCAAGATCATCAAAAACTCTCAGTCACCTGCAAGGTCTCAAGATCAGCTGCAAATTTTCTTCTTCATGGCTCCCCAGGTTGGTTCAGCGGTGGTTGAACGAGGTTTTCAAAGCAGGTGCCAGGGTGACCGCGGTGACTTGCAACCACCCCCCCCCCTCTCCAACGAAAAAAAAAAAAAAGACAAGAAAAAAAGCACACCCGGAAAAAAACCATTCCATGTCTGTCACTAGGGAGTACGACTGACAAGAATTTGAAGACACAACCAGAAAGCCAGCGATACGGCCAGGCCTTCTCATGAAGTAGAGATCTTGCAGTGTCAGTCTCTGTACTTTTGCTTTGTTTGGCGGTAGCGATATGCCCTGTATTCCAAGACGTACGGTAGGTTCGGGCAGTCTCCTTCGCTTTGCCTCTCGGCCAAATCTTCTTGGTCAGCCAGGTCCGGGACGGTGAGGTTGTCCACGTGGTATTCTCCAAAACAGAAGCCCAGGGCGTCTGAAAGGTTGACCCGGTCATCGCGGTTGAGACGGTTTGCCGTGCCATTGTTGGCCTGGTCGGCTAGAAGGACGACGCCTCTCACCAACAGAGCTCGCTCTAGTGGGCAGATGAGGCCAATCAATCCCCCATTTGGGTTCTGGTCCATCCCGAGGCCTGGGCCAAGATATCTTGAAGCCGCTCGATTTCTTAATATTCCGAATAGGTGGGCTCGTCAATTCCGTGGCCACTATCCAAACGGCTGGTGTGCTGCAACCAGATCACTTTGGCCCAGGTGGAAGGGATTGTCTCCAGAGCGCCTTGGTTCTGATGTCAGGGCGTCATGGTGAAGATCAATTGTGCTTGAAGCTCCGTAGGGCTGTGGTTCCTCAGGCTTCCTCTCATCTGAGTTTGAGAGATGCCACAAATTCAAGAGCTAGAAAGAAAAAAACGCGGGGAGAAGAAGATTGTATTTCTAGGCCGACATCTGGGTGACTCCAGCTGGTCTGTTGTGTTTGATGATGCCTTGCAGCTGTTGCTGACTGGTGAAGCCAGGGCGTGAAAGGCGAGGACCTTAAGGGGAAAAGGCGGGCATCAGAAGCTTCAAAGAAAACCTGGGGTATGTGCTGGTGATCTTGGCCGCAGTGGGACACGACTTTGGCCTGAAAACGTGGACCGATTGATGGGCTGAACATGAACAGCGCTCGTGGGTATCAGGAGGACAATGGCTTTGAGTATCGGACGGTGAATTCACATGTGCACTCACCAAATTTGTGGGTGCTTGTACTGGCGGCAAGCCGTGCACAAGCCCAAATCGTGTGAAACAGCCCGGAACAGGATGTATCGGACCAATGAATTTCAGGATTGACAAGAACAATAAATTGACACCTCAGGCGCTGTATTACAGGTGGCAGGAGATGTTGGGATTACCAATCTGATTTCCGCGTGTGAGGGTGAAGCAGAGCCCTGAGCTTGTTCTGAGACGAGACGGACGAGGGGGAGGGGGCGAAAAGTGTCCCTGGCGATTCTCTTCTTTTCTTTTCTTTTCCATTCCGGTGAGGCACCCACATATGGCCCTTGTGCCTTTCCAAGGCCTTGTGCCCTGATGATGAGCATGGAAAGCTAGGGAAGGAGGCATCTGAGATGCAGCCGTCGGTGCCTGCTTGCACTTGTCAGAGAAAGTTTTTGACGGAGCAGGCACGCACGAGCAAAGCATTTGGAGCTGCTCAAAAGAGGGCCCGAAATCAATCATTTTGACACTCGAACAATGTTGATGTCATTTGTGGGGCTGGTGGACATCTATTCATAGGAAGCAGTTGAGTGACTGCAATGCACCCCCCCCCCCATATTTTTAAGTGACTGACTTCCAATGGCATTCTTCAGCGCAAACAGCCGCGAAGGGTTGATACTATTCTATTGTGACTCATGAAAGGCCTACAAAACTGTGTCTGCCCCCCACCACCCCCCCCCTTATAAAAAAAATATGCGGAGCCAATGAAGTAAATCAAGCAAGTCTATAATGAGAGGTTACGTAACGTACTATACATGATCAAAGAAAGCCCACCCTCGTTTCCCAACACCCGGTACCTGCTGGTTGCCTTCCGTATCAGCCTTGAAAATACGAGGAGATCTCTGTTGATTGCGTCTTTCTGCAACAAGTTCCTCCAACGTCAGAACCCAGATACCGAACCGGGCTTGCTCGTCCCCATCAGGCCCCGATGCTTTTCGCCATCCAAGCCAGAACCTATGATTTTCAACGAAAGCAGGACTGCGTAGACCGTCTTCCCCATGTTTTGCGAGAAACTCGAAAAGGTTTCCACCAGCTGCGAGCGAAACGACATTGGCAATCGAGGTCGGACTCCTCGGCAGGACATCCGGCCGGGGGGAGAACGCCCAGCAGACCAGTGACAGAAACAATACAACACCGAACAGCCCTTCGAGGACATATGTCGACATTGCATCTTGTACGACCCGGGTCTCGCCGTTGGGAACAGTCACAGTTGCTGGGTAGGTGACGGCATCAGTGGTGTCGTTCGCCGCAGTAGCAGCATAGTTGGGCAATGTGACAGTCGCGCTGGTGGCTGGTCCTCGAAAGTTGATATTCAATTCTTGCGTCTGAATGACCCCAAACTGAAAGCTGACGGCATCAGCGACTTGCTTTGCTTTTTCTGGGTCGCTGATGTCCTCAGGTGTCAGGGCGTAGGGCGAGCTCGTGAGCACAGCTCCAAAACTATAGGTTGATAGCTATAGCAATAGCCCGGTCCGCCTAGGACCGGAGGCATACGGCCACCAGAAGGAACCAGCTGGCTAAATGGCTAGCCGGGCCGATTCGGCCCGACGGCAATTGGAAGGGACCGTACGCGTATACGCCTAATACCTTTAGCATACGACGATAATTTCCCTTTCGTTCCTTCTGCCAGACATCATCAACAACAATAGCAAATACACTCGTTTTCACCCCCTATTCAAACCTCTTTATATACAAAGATTAACTTACCAACACTAATCAGTAGTTAAATAATTAACCATAGACAGCAAGGTAAAAAAAACAAATCTTGCCTTAAAAACCGCTGCAACGTTCCCCAAAAAAGGTATACCACTTATAACAATAAGCTTCGTATTTTCAGCAAAAAACAACAAACAGCTTGCAAAAAGACTTTAAAAAGAATTATCACTAACAAAAGACTATTCTCTTTAACTATTAAAGATAGCTAAGGGACTTTAGCAGAAGTTATCATTAGCAACCCTTTTAATGCATCTACAACACAAAATAACATACAAACAATTTTAAAACCTCTCTATAAACGCTAGCGGCTTATCCAATACTATACCATACTTTCAAAAAAACGATTAATTTTATATAAAAACACTAAAACCTTTTACAAGGTTACAACAGCAAACAACCAACTAGCAAACCTTTTTATTAAGTGCTTTTGCCCTTATAAAAATCTTATAATCTTTCTTATCCTTACTATATAATAAAAGCACTAACAACACATATATATACAAATACATCAGCAACCCTAAAACACCCTACACTACATTTTAACCCCTTTCCCATTTATTTTTACTTTATTTTTAAACATATGCATATATGTATAATAACCTAATTTCCCCCTTACTTTTCACCCCTTGCGTCCTATTACTACGCCATATTTATCCTAAAAATCCTTATCCCCCAAATTAAGCAACTTAAATCAAACTAGCATAACTAATCCCAGCAGTTTAAATAACCCTTTAGTTAAAGAGATAAAAACCCTAGTATCTAACTACGATGCCTAACAGCTTATTTTAATATTAAGCAACCTTTTAACAAAAATTAAAATCTCCTAGGCAATATAACCCTTACTTAACGCCCACCTTTAGTATAAAAAAGTATAGCTAAGCGCTAATTAAATATATTTATATATAACAATTGCTAAAGCAATTGCCACCTACTCTAAATAGTGCGATAATAATCTCTTCTACTACTTTTATAAAGATTTTAATAAATAGACTACTAATATATTCAACGCTATTCCCTTTAACTTACGCTATAATCTTAAGCAAATCTTTTATTAAAATAAAATCTATACTAAGCAAAATAATGCTTTTATTAAACTATATTTAATAACCCTCACTGCCTATAAAAAACCTTTTAAATAAAACCTAATTAAGCTTTAAAACTAAAAACTTAACCTAAGGTTATATGCCTATAAACAACAGCAAGGCATTTTGCTATCAAAACCTTTTTAACCTTTATAATAAGAAAAAGCGCCTTAACAAAAGCTTTAGATCTATTAAGAAAAACTTTGGCAAAAACAACTAGACAGTATACAACAGACTATTAAAAAACCCTCAACATACTCTTAAGTTAAAAAAGCTTTAAAGAGTAGCTTGCAACAAAGCCCCTCGCTACTATTGCCTTCGTTATAATCGCAACAAAACCCTTTGCAACCGCTATCCCTACTATACATACAATAAACCATACAACGCCCGCAATAAAACCCCTTAAAAGTGCTCTCTTAATCATACTTGCAACAAAACTTCTCAAGGTTGCCTTTAGAATAAGGCTCCTTTATATTAGTTTCAGTAGACTATATAATAAAACCACAATCATTGCCCCTTAACCATTTACATATACTATACAACACCTTATTCCTAATACTAAAATCGCTTATATACCATTATAATCCTTAGCAATATAACCTATACAAAACCCTTCCTCCACTTAAGTACTCAAACAACCACATCAACATTTAAACTTTAACCAGCTTTATAAAAATATACAGCCTAGATTAGAAGTATATAGGCAAGCTATATAACTTATTAGATAATAAGCTTAAAATCTTCTTTAGTCTTTGTTAGCATACCTAAATTAAGCCTAGCTAATTTTACGCCGTTTTTCCAAAAATTTTAACCAATTGCGTTTAACGGTTCTATAAAAGCTACGTTACTTATTTTAATACATTTACAAAAGCTTATACTAAGATTAAACAACACTTTAACATAAAAGTTAACCACTTTTATTATTATATAAACTAAACTTTAATAACCTTTAATAAAACTAAGCAATAGAACAATGGGAAAAACTTTTATAAAGTCTTTAAAATCTTACTTAATAAGTTACAATTATGCTAACGTGCTTTAGGACTAAATTACGCAAGTAAACAAGCACTTAAGACTATAATAATCAAAGCTTATCATAGAGTATACAAACTTAAACACACTCTTTTTAAGCCCGCCGTTACCTGCGAAAAGCTATTTTCTAACCTACGCTTCTTAATCAAAACCTACTTTGCCCGCAGTTTATAATAGCAATTAACCGCTAATAAAGCAAATAATCAATACTATTTAAACCACTACTACAGCAATAACCATAGCAAAGGTAAAAGCTTTTACAGCAGCTTTTATAGCGGCTTTTGTCTATATAACGGCTTCTAAGGCTATAGTGGCAACTACTACAATAATCGCCTTTCTTAGCAGCATATGCCTTAGAAGAAAAAGTGCTACATATATAGCAAAGAAAGTTATTAATTAACAAAATACTTTTAAAAGAAATGCGACTAATTATGCAACTAATTTATTGCCAACTGCTAGTTTAACGGCAACAACTCTAATAACTTTAAGATATATTTAGCAAGTTACAAAAGTAATAAAGCAGACTAAATATAGCTAAAAGATAAGGTTAACAACAACAACAAAGACTACAAGGAAAAAACCAAAGCCTTTACTTAACTTGCAAACCAAGGCTTCCTACACTGCCTTACTAGCAACAATGTTTATTTTGCTAATAGCCTTAATATAAATACTATACAATTTTTTATTAAAAACTACTATACCTAATTACAATTCTAAGGCATACTACCTAATATAGGTGCCATAAAGGTATCTATAGCTGGAAAAAAACAATTCCTTGCCTTATAACGAAAGGACTCTTTTATTTAGCTTAATAAGTTAATAGTAAGATAAGCCTCAATTAAATTTAGCAAAAAATCAGTAATAAACTTAATTAAAACTATCGCCGTTAACACTCTAATCAGGCGCGTCAACTTTTACATGCTAAACACTCTAACACCCTTTTTACTTTGCCTCGCAAATATAAACTAACTATACATTTAATTCAATAACCTAACAAACTAACTTATCTATAATAATAAAACTATCCCCATTATATGCAAATAAAGCCACCCATGGTTTTTTCTAAGTAAAGAGAAATAAACAAGCATCTTTCTTATAGAAATAAAGCTACAACGCCTTTATTATTACTTTAGCCACCTAGCAATATACCAACTTTACCAGCTGCTCAAAAAGGCTGGTCATAATAACATTGATAAAGATATACTATAGTTAATTAAAAAATTTTATCACCATTGCCAATTACACAGCAACGCTCCTTAGCGCTTTAAGTTCACCTTAAAAAACAACTGCAAGTTTAATTATAAGATCCTCGCAAACGTTATATATCTCAAAAGTCGCCCTATTCTTTATATTCTAAACTCCTCAACAACTTTCTACAACAGCCGTTTCCTTCTATCTTTATCAGCTAAAAACACTTAGGAAGCCCTACGCTTACTATAGATTAATATTTATTAAAGACCTCCCAACGTAATCACATATAACGCTAACACTAATTTTGCCTCTATAAAATTTAAATCAAAAGCTAGGCTAATAAAAATCACGTGTAAATAAATCCCCATTAAAGTCTACTAGTTAATTAGTAAACTAAAACAATACTATGCTCTACTCTAACAAGCCTTTGATATTTTATACAATAAGCTTTATAATATAATGTTTAACAAAATAATTTTGCAAATAGCTTTCAAAGCCGTCAACGATACCGTTAAACCCTACGAGCTCATTCCTACCCTTCTCGTTTTTAGCGCATACCCTTATATAACAACCAATTTAGCCCCATCGCCATCAACTATTAAAAGAGCCAAGGCGATACAAAAGGCTATAAAAACATTACGCAAAGCAGCAGCTAAGCGCTAAGTAAAAAGCGCCCTTAACACTTAGAACGAATCATCTACTGTAAACATACTTAAGCTTTTATTTTAAAATAAAATATAAATTTAGCGAGAAAAGGACAGCTAGCAGGGGCTTTATAAGATTACAGCTATTAATAATTATAATGTTACCCTTAAAATGCCTAACAAGCCCGCTACCTTTAAATTAACCATCCTCCAACCCTACTACCGCAACCCTAATACCTCTATTCCTCCTCTTCCCCCAGCGACCACCTATCGCAACCCTAATACCAACGCTCCCCCTCTTCTCCTAGCAACCAATAATAAAGACCACTAGCCCTTCAACGACACCGCTAATGCCATTAATGCCATTAACAATATAATTATAATTGCTATAAAGCCTAAGCAAAAGAGATAATCTCTCAGCTTAAAAAACAAGCCAGCTAACGCCTTTCTAACGAGGAAAAAAGAGAATAATTACAACCTTGCCGTTAAGTTAAGGAATAATAGCATTATAACAACCTTAAGCAAGCTATTTAAAGCATTTAACGCCTAAAAGGTAAATAACCTTGTTAGCTATAGCATTTTTAGCTTTAAACACTATAGCAAAGCTAGGCATAATAGCCACTGCATCTTTAAAGCCTAGATAATATAAAAAGTCAAAAGCAAAACTACCAAGTCTTATAAGAAGTTACGCCTAGTTATACAAAGCTATAATAACAAAAAAAAAGCGTTTATTTTAACATAGTCTCCTACAATTTAATATGCTAGCTAGCGGTTAATCTTAGCCCTTGCGCTATTACTATTGCAAGGCAGCATAACGCTATTATTATATAACATTACCTAAGCATACCTATAATCACAAATTAAACTTATATATACTATACTAGCTGCTGTTCCAGCTGCGCTATAGACTAAATACTTCTAAAACACTATTATCAGGGTAATTAAGCTACTTTACAACATTGCCAAAGCAGACATTCACTAGTTTGCTACGTATTAGGGCTACTATTAGGAAAAGCTTAATATGTTAACCTTAATTTATAACCTATGCCTTTTAATTACCAACGGACCTTTAAAGACTTTTGGCCTCGTTAGTATACAAACTAACAATATCCTTATCTTAGCTACATTAGCTTTTTTAGCACTAAAAAACCAAAAGTTGCAAAAGGCCTAGTTTAAAGCTAAGGCTAAGACCTTTCTTTTCCCTAATACTGCTTTAGATTTTAACGGCGCTACGTTAACAATAAACAAAACTAAGCTAAACCTAAAGCAGAAGGGTTAAGGCACCAAGATCATTCCCATTAATCCTAAGTTAGTTAACTAAGCCCAACGATATATAGAGCAATGCGCCTATAGTGCTTATATTACCTTGATTTGCCAACCAAAGGCCTTTTTCAACTTATCTATTGCCGCCCAAATTTAAAACCCTAATAAAGGTAACTATATAAAGCTTAACAATTACTTATAATAACAACTTAGTAACCTATCAAAAGAGCTATGATATATTCCCCTTAATCTAGCGATAGCTAAGCTTTTTGCATTTGCCAATGGCTCTCTAGCTAGCAATAAAGATTTAAGCTCTTAGATTAAGTTTATTTTAGCGATTAGAAATAAGACTAATACTAACGGTCAATTTACATTAACGAGAAACCTTGTGCACTAAAGTTCTATTAAGTGTAAAAAGGTTACTTAGAGCTCTTTAGCATTAAAGATTTATAGAATCGTTAACGCTTTTAATATTAGTCTCTTAATAGGGACAATGCTTTGCCTAATAACCAACAGACTTAGCCTTTCCACAATACCCCTAGTCGTTTATATAGACTTATATTCTTTATACAAGTGCCTAGTCAAATTAAGTACAACTAGAGAAAAAAGGCTAATAATTAATATAATGGCTCTATATTAATTATACAAACAGCGCAAGATTACAAAAGTATAATAGATTAATAGCAACAATAACCCTGCTAACGCTATAATAAAAGCTATACTAAATAAAGCGCTAGAATGCTTAGTTAACAATAATAAATTAACGGTATAAGTGGAGGGTTTTGTTTAAAGGCTTATAAACTAAATAATAAGTATGTTTCCTTTATATAATATAACTATTACTTATTTCTTTTTTATTTAGGCAATTAGTTGCTTACGGCTTGAGTTTTAAACTAATCTTTTAGAGTGTACAATGGGGGTTTATGAGCTAATATAAAAGACTGCCAGTGTAGGTTAATAGCTATAGCAATAGCCTGGTCTGCCTTGGACCAGAGGCATATGGCCACTAGAAGGAACCAGCTAGCCAAATGGCTAGCCAGGCCGATTTGGCCCGACGGCAATTGGAAGGGACCGTACGCGTGTACGCCTAATACCTTTGGCGTACGACGATAGTTTCCCTTCCGTTCCTTCTGCCAGACATCATCAACAACAATAGCAAATACACTCGTTTTCACCCCCCATTCAGACCTCTTCGTATACGGAGATTGACTTACCAACAAAAACCGTCAAAAAGATGTGGCCTGGTTGTATTGAAGAGACTCTGGACATCGCTATATGAGAAAAGACTCGGATTAGCGGTAATAACCGGTACGGCCAGAGATGTGTCCCTCGCCGAGCTCTCGTCAATGTACATCGAGTCTATAGCCAAGGCCTGTCCTCGGAAGGTTACGTTGACGTCCACGATGTCTAGGACGGGCTCGCAGCCCATAGCCGACACAAAGATCTGTGGTTCGTTGTTATCCGTGGGTGCTGTGAAGCTGCCCCAGGTAGCAACAACTGGAAATTGGCTGCAACTATCGCCTTTCGACACAGAATTCCCAGACAACAAAACGCCTGGATCAGCATCCCCAGAGCTTACTGCCATGAATGGTGCATGCGATGGCGTGGCACCTTCGATGGTCGTGTCGAATACGAAGTTAAAGGGGACCAGGTCAAAATCACATTCTTCTTTGGTGAAATTAAGGCTCAAAGGATTAGCAATACGTTGCTCCGGAAAGGAAATCTCTTGAACGTAATCGAGTGACAAGTTTGCCATGATCTCGGACGAATCGTAGGTCTTGCACGACAGCGAAGATCGAACGGCAGGCACCTTCACGTTGATCGTGGCGTTTGTCAGATTGTAGTCGCCAGAGATGCTGGAGTGTTGGAGAACGAATTCCGGAAATGCCAGATTGTCTTTTGTGAAGGCGGGGTATGACGTGTTTCGCTCAAGTATCTCAAAGGCTAGAGAAGTCGAGAAATCAGGCACGTCGTCGGCGCCGAGACCGGAAAATACCGACACTGGTATCCCAACATCAGTTTGCATAAAGGAACCAGTAGTCAATAGTGTTGCTTGTACTTCGACTGGGAATGTGGTGGCCTCAAACAAGGAGGACGCGAAGATGTTGAACCCGGGTGTTATCATAGCTGCGGCAATACCTGCCGCGGCGGCGAAATTACCCAGTCGACCGGCACGGAAGAAAGAAAGCGGCATAAAGTCGTCAAGGAAATTTATGTCCATCGATTGATTGAATCGCACCCCTCGTCTCATACTCAAATATGGCGCGAGAGATAAGATCGCCGAGGTCATTGAGCCCAGGGTCATAGACAATATAGTGAAGACTACAGCGGGCGCCGTGGTCCAAAGAAAATGCGTGTAGAGGCTTGAACCGATTCCTCCCAGACCTTTTTCGGCGTCCGACTTACGCAACGTGATGATCAAGGTGACTATGGTTGCTAGCAGGGCTGAGCAAACTAAGAGACGCAAGGTAGGGTGCAAGACCACAGGAGTTGTAGCCTTTTGATTTTTGAAAGTCATGCTCTTTATGCTCGACTGATGTGACAAGCGAGACTTGGATATGACTTGAAAAAAAGGGCTATGCTTAGTGCTAGTGGGCACAGCATGGTAGGTGAATGCGCTTAGTAGGTGGTGCAAGTCATTGATTCCGAGACATTCGTGACAACGAAGTAGTTTTCTGAAGCCCTCCGAGTCCTGGTACTGAAAAGCAGTCGAGATTCCGTACAACTGGCCCGGGTTGGAGGTCGAAGATGCTTTCCGTTGCGCAGACGTTAAGATTATTGAACACATTAATCCAGCCATGGCAAGAAATGCGGCCATGATGTGACAGGTCCACGGAGAAACAAGCAATCGACGCTCTAGGAGTATGGCCTTTCCAATCCACGGTTGGCTTGCTGGCCTTGTCAGAATAGCGGGAGCAAGTTGTGCGGCGTATCTCTGGTAATATGTCTGGAAGACGGCTTCGAGATTGTTGCTGTTGAACATAGAGGAAATTGTCTGGTTGGTGGCCCCTCCTAGAGAGAAGATATATTTCGTGAAGCCATCAGTCACCAACTTAGCATCGCCAATAGTCAAGGGCGTGCCACCATCCGACAAGTCAGGTTCGAGATCGTCTACCATGGCCGAGTCGATGTTAGCTTTCATGATAGTCCAAGGGTGTACGTTGACCAAAGTCCTTGGGTTCGGGTCCTTGGACAAGCTGACACTGGGCTCCCCAGTTCCATTTTGCACGACCTCGACATTTTGTAGCAGGTATCCTGGACTGCAAATAATTGACGTTGACCTGTTCAGCTCAGAACCAATGGGAATACTCAATTCGCTCGTTTCAGTGCCCACTTCGTCCCAGGTGAGGTCGGCAAGCCCGAATATCAAGAACGCGCGGTTGGCATCGAGGCCTTCCGGCTCATGGCAAGATCCACTGAAGAAATAACTGAAAAACACGGAACCGTTCTTTCGATCAAACATCTCCTGTGTATAAGGATTCATTGTGTGGCTGGCCTCGCAACTGTGACTAGACGAACTCACAACCATCGTTGTCCAGGGTACTGGGTGCGCACCGACCTGGTCAGCGATGCTGTAATTCATTCTTGTCACGGCCGATTCGCAAGTGAGATTGGCAGAAAACCCGGTCACCGTCGTGGATATTTCTGTCCCTCCTGGGGCTTCCGCATCCGTCCTTTCCCAAGCGAAAATGTCGGACGTGCCGTCTGGAAACGGCGTATAGTCATTTGAGAGACCAATGAAGATTTCCTTTACCATAGAAAGTACGTCGCCTGATGCGTTGAGCGCAGGCTCGGTCGGGGAAAGGAATTTTGTTGTTAAGGTCATGTTGTAGGAAGTATCCATGACTGTTGTCAACTTGAGATTGATGAGACCGGTTGAGAGGACAATGACCAGTTGAATAATGAGAGCCACGGTGAGGCTGATTGAGACCATCCAATCATGGTTCCTGAATGATTTCCAGATGGCCACAGGTGAAAGCATATCAAAGTAGTCTAGAAGAAGACTGTTCTTTGCCTCTACCGGTCCCTGCATCAGTCTGTACCAAGGAATGACCAGTTGAGCCTGGAAGACCACCCTTCCCCATACGGCAGCGATGAGAGTGAGAAGTGCCGTCGGTCCGTATGTCCACAAGTAGTGAATATCTTCCCTGCTTGTGGCGAGACCATTCCTCTTGACTGATAGTACTTGGAGCATTTCGATAGTGACCGCTAAGGCAGAAAAAACACACAATGCCGAAATCTGGATGAGAGGCTGGAGATAAAATGGACGCCATATGCGAAGAGGTGGGACAGGAGAAGGTCGAACAGCTTCTATATGGCTCAAAGTTGGGGCCAGAAAGTGCGCTTCAGGGTTGGCCGATTGCTGCAAGTGAAGTGTGCCATCAGGAATATATTGGCAAGCAAGGATAGGAGCAACATGCGCTTCATGTTGCCCTTCTGCTTGTTCTTCGGTTCCATCCAAGTTCAAAGAAGTATTGTTCAGCCTCGTGTCCACTTGTCCGAGCGTTTCGAAGGAATCGAATCTCCACCGTGCCTCGGACCGTTCTTCTTCACAGCTATCAGGTTGGCTCTCATCGTCGTCCAAAACCAACTCGTGCCCGTGGTGATCTGCGTGATGTTGTGATGTGCTTAGAATCGGGTTTGCCGGCACTGCTGGCACGAGATGCTCTCCAGTGGTGGTGGCATCATGTGACGGTGTTGAAGATATGTGTGAGTGATTTCCGGTGGATGTCCAGCTTCGACGCGAAAGGACTGGCAATATTGTCGGCCAAGACATCTTCTTTTGTCTTTCAAGGTTCTCTTTCGTTTCTTGATCTTAACGTTCACGGCGTCAGGCGTCAGGGCAAAGGAATGGGTGGCGGTGGCCGGAAGGAGAAACAGCATTTAAATGTAGAAACACCTACTTGGGGCGATTGTTCGCCTCGATTGCTCGTGTGCTCCTTTGAGGCTCTGCAGTCAATCAGCTCGGATGCAAATACGCCTGACTTGGCCCCCAGCGTGTATGCTCGGGGCGCTGCAGGGTGATGACTGTCTCACAACGCTACCTAGGTACTGGTTTGGCGGTGATGAGGCGCCGCCCGAATAGAAACGGGAGAAAAGGGCGTTGTGAGGCAAGTAACCACTCTGAACCACCGTGAGCGAGGCCTGGCAAAGCAACCAGGTGCAAATGGTATCCTCATCGTGATGCGCACATGAATGCGCCACCACGTGCATGCAGCGGAACGCTCCGTTTTCAGCTGTGTCATCAATCATCCTCGAATCTAGGCATGTCATCGAATGAAATACCCAGGCACGAAGTACAGCCGACCTGGGGGCTTTGGGGGCTTTGGGGCCAACGATTGGGATTTCACTGTTGAGAGCTAAGTATTGGAAGTGCCTTCTTGTACATCTCAGCCTTCGGTTTCCAGTCCCCTAATAGCCCCTGGCCTGGACTATGCTCTGCTGTACATGGGACCGTGACCCGACCTCTCTTCTCTTTTGTCGGGGTCGGGGGTGCGGGGCGCTTGCGGACCCTTTCAGCGCTTCCTTCCTTCAAGATCACGTTTCAAATATGCTTGACAACCATGCTGGCTATTTGTTCAGCCATTGCATAAAGTGTCGCCTGTGGATGTCCGCCCAAAGGAAGCGGAACGATGCTCGCATCAGCAACCCTCAAGCCCTTCACACCCAACACTCTTCCTTCTGCGTCAACTACTTTCCCCATCGCTGCGGTCCCACCAGAGTGATGATGTTGTGTGCCCGTGCGTAAGATTCGCCTTTCAATTGCTGCATCGCTGGACTCGGCTGTAAGCGGCTCCAAGCCCTCCAGCCCCGGACCAGATGGTGGAGTTTCGCTTTCGACAATGCTTCCCATCGAGGTGGTACGCAACATTGCTTTGAGCGTCTGACGAGCCGCATGCACAAGAGTATCACGGTCCAGCTGGGTCGAATAATAACCTGGCCTGATGCATGGATCATCCTTTAAACTTGTCGACCCCGAGGGAAGCGATACCGTTCCGCGGGAAGTGGGAAGCAGCAGCATGGTCGAAGTAGCGATATGCGTGCCATCTACTGGGATCCCCGGAATGCCGGGTGGCACATAAACGGTGAGGACCTCATCTGCATGGTTTCAAGTTTCTTAGTAACACTTAAGTATCTTATCGTGTTCGTGTGAAGGTGTCTGAGAGCTCGCCAGGCCGAGACGAAGAACCCGAGAAGGTTCTTGCTTCACACTTGACGATTTTCTCGGCAAGTCACCCAATTCTTCTAACCAAGAAGGGCGAACAGCAGGTTGAAATAAGTAACCCCATATGTGGAAGGAGAACCACAAAAAGATGCTGCTTACATAGGTTGCGCTTCTTCTGCTCTTCAGTAGTAGAACGGTTGTGCTTCGCAAGAAGCTCTTCCGGGAGAGGCTGGCTGACCATCCAATCCCAGGGAAGACCATTATACAACGCCGGGTTCTGGCCCCAGGCCGAGCTTCCCAGAGCATAGCCCTGGGAAGGATCTCGTAACCGGAAGGCAAAGTACACAGCAAAATGGTCGTGAAGGTTCCGACCTACATACTGGGAGTCGTGCACGATGGGAATGCCGTGTTCCGTGAGCTCGGCGACCGGCCCGATCCCAGAGAGTATTCTATGCGGATTCTTATCTCAGTAAGAGTATTCAGAACGTAATGTCTTGAAACACTTTGCGGGTACATTGAAAACGGTCTGCAGATAAGGGGGGGGGGGAGAGGGACTTGCAGGAGTTGTGGTGTACGGTATGCGCCGGCGCAGAGAATCACCTCTTTCCGCGCCGTAATCTTGCGACCGTCATGCATTTCAACACCAGTGGCGATATTTCCAGAGAATGTGACGTGCTGCACAAGAGCATTTGTAAGGACCTCGACGCCGTCAAGTGAATACACCATCTGTGAAGGCTGTCGCAGTCCTTCGCGGGAGTTTTCGCGCATTTCGGTCAAGCCACCAATGGCACCATGCTCCCTGTGCAGATTGGGAGTGACACCGAGCTCTGCCCATGCCTTCTTGACAGGACCCCTAAGACGGTATTTGCGCTCGCCCCCTTCCGCCTCTTCGATGGACACGACACGCATAGTGTCTTCGGCTTTGAGCAGCCACGGTTTCAGCCCTTCATAGCTCCAGCGTGCGTCTGCGACGGTGTCCGCCCATTCGTCATAATCGGCAGCATCTGCGTGCAGCCAGCCGCCAAAGTTCAGGATGCTGCCGCCCCCGAGACACTTGCCAGCATTCAGAGTGTGTGAGCGGCCATCAGTGCTTGGAACGGGCTGGCTTTGGTAAGTGTAGTCGAGGTCGCTGCCCAGGAGGGAAAGGCCGCTGAGGAAGCCGGCAGCTGCTGGGTTATCGGTGCCTGGTCCCGCTTCTAGGAGGACAACCTTTGGTTTGCTTGAGCTCTGCCTCAAGCGTGAAGCGACGACGCACCCCGTTAAGCCACCCCCCACCACTATGTAGTCTGATACTAGGTTGGCCATGTCTGCAAAGAATTCGGTATTCACTGGAACGCGTTTCAAGAATCGGTGTTGGGATCCGGATCGATGGGAGAAGATGGAACCAGGAAATATGAAAACGGGGAGCAAGCCAAGTTCATGTGGTGCTTACTCCGCCCCTTATTATTAGCGCGCGGCACAGCTGGTACTGAAATTCTCCCCTATAGCGGTATGCTCTGCATTCCTACATTTATTCTTACAGTAGAGCTATTCTCAAAGTGTGAATGCTCCTGTTCACGATCCATGGATTTCAACAAATCCCCAAGTGAGCCCTGAGGGGCAAAAGAAACAAATGAAAGAGGGCGAGAGACAAAAGCGCAAACCAAAAAGGGCACACATGCCAGGTTTGCACATGGCCTGGTTTCATGGAACAATACCTTGGAGCTGCATTCAAAAGCATGCTCAGCCGTTAGGTGTTGAAAGTCGAAGTACCTCCAGGGCTAAGTAATGCTAAGCCATTTCCCACTATTGATTTCAATGCTCCTTATGTATCTTCGCCAATATCATGAAGCACTACAGGGAGAAATATTGGAGTCTTCATTTCATGACAACTGTGTTATGTCAAACCGCTGGTTGAAGTTGTTGTTTGGATCCACTCGTTGTTTGACATATTGCAGTCTAGCAAGGCTGTCACCATACACAACCTCGAGAGCCTCATCACCGTGCGCGAAATTGATATATCTGAGTTATGTTAGTGACAGATCAGGCAAGACAAATTGTCGAGATGAGAGAATAGCCCACGTGGCGTTTTGAGCCAGGCCATCCGAAGATCTCCACAGATCCCGTGCTGCTGTTCCAAATGCTACAGCGTCGTCGTCAAGTGCCGAATCATTGTACGACGCAACGGCTACGGCGTTGAAATTGACGCCCCGGTGCGGGAAGGCCGTCTCGGTCCAATCGATCGACCTGGCTTTCGTGAGGGAATATGCTTCAAGTAGTACAACGCTGTTTGCCGCTCCAGGCTTTTGTTGGAAATCGACATATTTGTTCCATACCTCTCGCCACGCGGCCGGAACCATGTTTTGGAAACCCACGCCGTAGGATGGTTTGCGGCCTCCATTAATACAGAACGGCGCGGCGACAACGACTGGCTCCGAGTCTACGGCGGTGAGATACAGGAAAATATTCATTCTGGGCTCAAAGTTGAGATCTTGGATAGCCTGCACGACTTGTTCGAGCTTGTCGTGGGTGAATATCAAGTCACCTGTCCAGGCTGTCAAGTCCTCCTCAGTGGCGGGGTATGCCTTGACAACGGCAGATGTGACGATACCAAAATTCGGTCCGGCACCTCGAAGACCCCAGCGGATCGGAGTCAGCCGTGACATGGCGAAGCTGACCGTCAGCAGTCACAACGCGCAGTGACAGAATGTTGTCGACTCCAAGGCCGTACAGGCCCATCAGGTTGCCATAGCCGCCGCCAAGGATGGCTCCAAGCGTGCCCACCCAGTTACAGTTGCCTGTCTCGACAAGAGCTCCTGCGGCGTATGCGTGCTGTATTGTGTTGTTGATACTGGAGCCTCCTCCAATGGTTGCTTGCGTTTTATTGGCATTGAATGTCACTTGGTTCAGGCCTGCCAGGTTGATCAAAACACCCTCGGTGCCCAGGTGGAGAGTTGTCGCGTATGCGTGACCGCCGTTCTGGGCTAAGAAGGTATAACCCTTTGCCATGCAATATTTCACCTGTTGGTCTGTTGGTATACTGCTCCTGGTCCCGGCAGGTTTCACATCGAGCAAGTACATATTGTAGTCGCAACATCGGATTCAGTTGCAACGTTCACAACAGCAGCCGGTTGCGGCGCCTCGAAATCGCTCCATCGGGCCGGATATGCGGTGGAAATGAGATCATCTTGTGACAGAAGGGGAGATAGATCAGCTTGCAGCTGCTGTACGAGAGTGAAGTTTTGCAATGCAGATCAAGCGAGGCCTATCAAAGCGGAGAAAATGGAGAGCTGTGCGGTGGAATGCATCATGCAGAGAATGGATGTGGCCTCTGGGCCCCTCAGATGATCAAACGTTTTTGAGATGTCCTGGTAGATGAGAGGGAATTGGACTCAAGGTTTATATAATCTGGTATGTTTTTGCAGGGTGGTAAGGATATTCCGTGTCGTCACATTGCGGGCGATCGAAGAGGTAAGCGTGATTAATGGCGATGGGCATAATTGGGTAGTCCGGATTACACATTTTGCAGAATGGCTAGAGTGCTGGCTGAAAGACGTGTGAAAAGAAAAAACTTCCATGCTGCCTTTCGTCTGCTCACTTGGTTGTACTGGCTATGTAGAAAAATCACTGGAAATCTACTTCAACTCGGCATTTTAACCTGATCTGCTCAAGTCTCCTTCAGCCAGCATCACAGGTAACCACTTGGCTTCTGTGCGTCTATTTTCCCTCTTTAGTAGTAGGAACTTTCAGACTATCCCTTCCTTATCTGTGCTGCCATGGTGGACTTGGCAATCATGGCGACCAATGGGCTGAGACTTCGATGTTGCGGGCTGGTAGGTTGACCGGTGAAATCTGAAGTACCTATGTAGGTATGTGTAGCTTCGCAAGGAATGTTTCCAGTCTCTGCCTCTCATTCTGCATGGTGGGTCCACTAGATGGCGCTGCATTCGTACAATTGCATACCTGAGCACTCGGTCAGTCTTGTAATGCCTGCCTCCTTGGAGCCTTGCTCAATTCCGAGGTTTTCCTGACGTCTCGCCCTTGAGCGCATGCCCCCCAACCCCCAAGCCGATCCAAATAGGAGCAATAAATAGGGTATATACCTCTTCCAAGGCTTTTGCTGCCCCTTTCTTGAGCGCCGAACCTTTCTGTACCGTCGTCTTCGGCCAGCAGTGTGCTACAATGAATATGGAGGCCAAAACCGACGTCGACATTGCTTAGTACCCGGAAACACGACCACTTTTCAATTCCCGCGACGATTAAAGACCTAGAAACGGCATCCTCGGCTCTCTTGTCACGCATTCATGCCACTTAGTCAACCAACAGTGGCCGCTGAACCTTTCCAAGCCGTCGAAGTACGCTATTGAGGTAGTCGATCGGTGACGTATTTACCTAGGTATTGTGCTCCTTGGATGGTGGATCTTCTTGAAGAAGGATGACCCTCGATTTTGGAAACTTCACAATATCAAACCGACCTGTTGGGACGGATAAATCGCCACATGACCTGTTTGTTGGTGTCACTGTCTTTCTTCCATCACGCGGCTTCTTCTTCAACGCGGTATCAACGCGATGTAGACAATAGGCGGATTCTCCAGCGCAACAACGACTCCCAGACTTCACACTTTCTCTCCTGACAGACTGCCTTTCAACTTGAGCATTCGATATCAGGGTGTAACATTTCAGAGCATACCTAGGTAGCTTGATGATATTGAGAGCCTACGGCCGCAGTACTCATGCTATATTTCGCTGGCACGGGACCTCTTCCCATTTGTAGATAGCTCTTAGCCCACAGCGCCCCATGTTCCTCGGGAGGCACTGACGGCCCTGCTACGCAGCCCGCTACATGGCGTGGAAAATTACAACCAACCAACCAAACAAACTTCACCGTGGCCTCGACCCCTCACCGGCCGTGTTCAACGATTAGCTGATATTATGACTGGTAGTGACTCCGCACGTATTCTTGCCCGGAGCGCACAGGCTGCGTCGGGCCCTCGTACGGCTTATGCGCAACGAGCTTCCCACACCCGCTGCAGTAAACGATCTGTGTTGTACCACAAGTTGAAGATGTAGGGAATGCAGCCGCAACAAGTCAAGATGCAGCATACCAGCGCCGCGAGCCTACAGTGACCAGTCAGTCAGCTCTGCCTTTTCAAGACCAAAAACAAAAGACGCCCCGTCAGTTGTACTCACTGGGAGCTCTCATATATAATTGGAGGCTGAACGGTGTGGTATCAGGAACACAGCCTGGGAGAACCTAAACCCGAACTGCCCAGATGGAATAATTCAGCTGCCTAATTGCTCCGTGCCGCAGAAAGTATTCAGAGTCCCAGCGAGCTGAAATGAGGTCTCAGCAACATTTGAGGGCCGCGCAAAGCTTTGCATACTGCACCGTGGTGGGACGGGGCCAGTATCCGAATGCGATGGCAACCCAAAAGGTCAGTCGGGGTTTCTTTTGACGACACTGGATGAAAGAAGCCCTGTATTATTCGATGCCGGGTCTAGGGGGGGGGGGCAAAATTGATGTAACCAAGCGGCGTCCCAAGCGGTTACACATATTGTAATGCAGAACAGCCACAAACGAGCTGACACAAAAGCAACTGCCAGCCTTCTTCTGTCCGTGCCCACGGCAAACGCAAAGGCGCCCCACGGGTTGCTTGCCAAATCGCCAGACATGTTTAGAGAATCGGGCCAGTTCTTCGGGTATTACGACTTGGGGACCTCGGGCTCCATTCTTCAAGACGAACTATGGACTGCGAATCACATTGCCTATCAAGGTCCTTGACGGAGACATGGCCATGGCCGCGCTGAACTATCCCGCGCCGGGTAGGACAGACGGATTCGCGGGGCTACTCCTGCAGCGGATGACCAACTACGACAGCTTCGATAAGACCAAGTACTACGAGCAATACTCGCGTGTTGAAGTGGGCAACATCTTCTCACTGGGCACTGTTGCCGACCGTGGGAGCATCACGACCATCTACGTCCGGTCCGCGCCGCCGCCGCCGGCAGTGTATCCGAACAACGTCTTGCAGCTATACAACGGGCCACAGCACACATCGGGGTATACCCGATATGCGACCATGGGAGCGAGACCAACGGCAGTGCTGCAGCTCAAGAGCTGGTACTGGATCCCACAGGGGCTATCCGGCGCGTTCAAACATCACCAGGAGCGAAACCGCCTCACCGCCATGCTTGCGGTTTCGCGACCGGATCACACCATGTTCGCAGCCCTGCTAGGGTCATTGAGCGATATGGGTGAAGTAGGCGTCATAATCGAGGATGGATACGAGGAGAGACCCTTCGAGGAATGGAAGGAGAGGTTCAGATGGATCGAGCCACTCCACTGCGGAACATCGGTCAGCCTACCACTCGAGAGCGTTCGCGTGGAAGCCAGTGAGCGGATTGTGCAGAACACCAAGTACCATGTCGTCTCTATCGTTATCAACCGCTCCAGTATGGTGAACAGGCTGATCGACGGGGTCATCGCTACCCCGTTGGGCAGCGCAGTGCTGTCCGGCACTCGCCCGGCAGGAACGCAGCCGGAGCCAAAGGCCAAAAGTCAAGGAATTGGATTCAAGGCGAAATTCAGGAAAGGATGAGTGGGCTGCGGGGCTCGTGACGCCAAGCCCCGAAGCTGCAGCAGATGAAGAAGCAAGAAGAACGTGCCGTAGAAATCCATCTTGCGCACGACACTTCGCGGAGTGAATTGTGCCTCATGCACGACCAGTTCCCTCGGCAGAGGATCTCGCAGGCTCGGTCTTCTCGTGATGTCCTGCCGCCCGCTGTTCAGTGTCCGCCAAGGAAATTGGAGGGTCGACGAGCTGTGTCCTCCAGGTCAGCGTCGACACTAGCAGTCGTGGCCCTTTCCCTTCTTCCAACAGCTTCTCCCTCTTCCGACAGTGAGGACACTCATCCCTAGGCTGCGTTATGGGCGTCGTGCAGCTCGTACAGAATGAGGCCCAGTGATGTTTGAGACCGCGCCAGCTCATCTTCCGCGCGGGCCTGTCATCGCAGACAAGATGGGCCATCACCTCGTTATTGTCCGGAATCAACCAGTGCCGCCAGCTCATAATCTCGAAGCGCCATGTACGCGCCCACTTCACGATGTCTTCCAACTCTTCGTGCATATCCTCGGATACCTCGAAGGATATGTTCAAGGTCTTGAGGTTTGACATGACGCGGAAAAGGCTGCCCAAAGACCCCTTCTCGAAGGCGGGCTGCTCACGCCCCTCCGTGGCGGCTTGCATGTGCTCTCTCATGGCATCGACGTCTGGCGCCCCGAATCCTGTACGGAAGATTTCGACGGCAGGAGACCTGATGTCCTCCCATCTGTTCCAGTCGGTTCGCCTGATGGTGAGATGAAACTCCGAGAGGTTGGAGAGCATGCGCCACACAGGGTCGGTCGGACCGTACCCACTGGCGAGGAGATGCCGTAGGTGCCAGTACTGATCAGCGCTCTCCGGGTCAGTGTCAACAATGAAGCCCGACTGGCGGTTCGCGCCGTTGAAATCGTTTGCAAGCCACTCCTGTGCGCTGAGGTTAGGTTATTCTGGGCCATCCCAAAGAGATCATCGGGTCCATGCTCCTGGTATAATAGCAGTCGCGAGATGACCGAGGATGCACTTACAAGTTGATACATTTGCGCGTACACGCGCATGCAGCTGATCTGGTCCAGTCGGGACCTCTTGTAGTTCGCTCGAAGATCTCGGCAGAATTTGGAAAAGTCAACGCCGTCTGGAGGCTGTCTACCTTGCCAAATGACAACCTCGCGCTTGCTGGCCAGGAATCGGTTCGCATCATGATAGACGCGCCGGCATGTATGAAGGAGCGCTTTTCCGGGAAAGATGGTTCTGCCGCCAACGTGCGGGCGGTACCAGTCCGAGCCCATCCTACGACGTGCCGTCTCCGTGGTGGCGGCCTGGGCTAGACCATGGCTTTGCGACTGATCCGTCGTGCTGACCTCTGCAGGCGGCGCGTCTCCCATCGAGTCCTCGTCCTTCCCAACCGAGTCCTGGGGGTCTGGCTCGTCATTTCCCTGTGCATGGTCAT
Organism: Dendrostoma leiphaemia; assembly: GCA_026120015.1. NCBI lineage: Eukaryota > Fungi > Ascomycota > Sordariomycetes > Diaporthales > Erythrogloeaceae > Dendrostoma > Dendrostoma leiphaemia. The sequence continues at coordinate 58,858 of JALRMF010000210.1, forward strand.
GGCGGACGGAGAAGTCATGGTCCATAACCCCGGGAGCAGCAACAGCAACGGTGTCGGGCGACAGTGCATACTCGAAGATCATATCAGTGATCTCCTGCGGAATGCGACCGTTGTAGAAGGGGCTGCCCTGCTGAGGGTCAACCTCTTGACCCGGCTGACCATGACCCCAGGACTGGACGCGGGTCTCCATCATATCCGACAGTTGATCCTGGAGGGAGTGATAGTGGTCCACGTGTGTGACGGGTGGCGCAAGTGGTGCTCTCCAGCTGCCACGGCGCCCGCCAAGACGGCGCCGGTGGGGACGTCGGAGATTGACAAAGGGCTGCATCGTGTATGTTTCAGTCGTGAGTGAAATGGCAAGTGGTCAAAAGAGTGAGGGCAGTGGCGAGCATCTCGTAGGACTGCGGGTGCGGAGTCGAACTTCGGTTGAAGCTCATCTCTGCATGCGTAACGCTGTACTACAGGGCTGAGCCTGCACCCCTCCCAATCTTTATTTATGTACCCCTAGGCAGCAGACGGAGGCTTACGTAATGCCCCCCTGGTAGTGCACTGTCAACCTACCTAGCTTATTATATCACTGGACACCTCTGTGCTGTGCTTTCGGGGCTGCTGCCTGAGGTAAATCGGTAATCTTGTCCCTGACGATGATGCGTGCATCGGATGGGATCGAGCCAGCAGATATGACGAATGACATTTCTCCCAACGGTGAACACACAGGTGACACAACAGCCCAGAGTGGCCTCCAGCATAGTCAAGTCGATAGCACACGCCAAGTAGTCGGCACCTGTCTCGGGCGGCACAGCCTCATCGATAAGCAGCCTGGAGTCGGGTACCATGGCTCCCTTGATCAGTAACAGCAGGCTCTACACATCCCGGGGTGCAAGATTGTGAAAGACACACTGCATGTAGTAGAGTCTGGCGCCCGGAACCGGCGACGACGCGAGAAAATTATCGGCAATCTTCTCGACACCAGAGATCGACGGCGCTTTTTCGAGGATCGGTTGGGCATTCTGCAAGATCACCCGCCCAGTGATGTGTGGATGCCTCTTCTTGAACTGTGCCGCTTGGTATCCGTCGTTCCCGTTCAGCTCCACAAAGATGGGCTGGGAGGCAGGACATCGCGAGGTCTGGGCTTCGACGGGATAGACGCTCAGCCACGATGGCGATGGTGGTCCCCGCAGTTTCACATAGTCCATCAGGTAGCCCATACTCGCAGGCTGTTGAGTGAGCCCTGAACGACTGGGAAGAGATGTGTGGAACGCATCTATTGAAAGACGGTATGGAGTCCGTCTGTCGTTGATATATACTTGTTTTTCTTCAGCCAGCCTGGAAGGCTTTGGTGCAAGGGGCCGCAGATTTCGAAACTTGGAAGCAATGTTAGTTTAGCCGACGGTAGGCAAAAGAAGGAAAAGTTTTGCAGAAAGGAAAGACCTTGCAAAACATACTAGTGAGAAATTCCAGACAATGTCAAATCATCGGCGAGGTTGTTGGTGATATGGTTTGCGATACAAGTGTCTTTTGACGCTTCATCCACGTTCCCGAGACCGGCATGGTATCGCATCAGTCGGCCTACGTGGGCTTCTGTCAGCAAACGTGAAATGAAAGAGACAAGGTGGGGTAAGGGCACTCAAGAAGCCAGGCTCCGTAGACGACCTTCCGGTCAAGTCTGTGACGTTCAAAGGACTTTGGGCTTCGGCAAGATGCTTGAACAGGCCCAATTCACTGCCGATCTTGACGGCGGCACACTCGAGGTGCTGTAGCTCCGGATCAGCTGAGGCCCATTTAGATGGATCTTCGTGCCTCGAGGATGACATACCCTATGGCCCAACCGGTCAACGGTGGTAATGGTTCCCTCCGTGGAGTCTGCGAGTTTGCGCAGGCTCTGGCGGCCAATGTCATCTGTCGTGGCCGCATATTGACCGAGTTGTTCCAGAGCTGCCTCCACCTTGCACTGCGGTTGGTTTCTCTTTGTTGTGGCAGTTTGTATTCTTTTCCTCAAGTTCTTCTTCATTGACATAGTTGTTCCCGAACACCGACAAATAATTTATGCTCGGAGGATGGGAAGATCGGACTTTGGTCTACAGGTGCCAATGGAGACGACAGACGCAACGACGATCCGCAGCTCACGGTCATGAGGGGTTTGCGTTAATTTTAGTCGTTGGTTGCACCAACAATCGGAAAGGAATAAAACCAAAAAGAGACCGGATATTCCAAGTGATGATTTTGGATGTCCCAGGGCAAGTGGGTCCTCTGCGATGGCTGCGACCAATCAAATAATACACATCTACTCGAACACTGAACCCGCCCCCTCCCCGGGTCAAGTTGTTGCAATTGCCATCGTTACAGCTTTACCACTTTAAGAGGTCTCGCTTTAGACTTTTAGCTACCTAGTTAGGTGGCCAGTCAACCGGCTAGTCTGTCAGTCAGTCAGTTGGTCAGTCTGGTAGTCAAGTGGTCAAACTGTCAATCAACCAGTCAGTCTATCAGTCAACCAGTCAATCATATAGTCAATAAACTGAACAGTCTGCCAGTCAATTGGTTGGTCTATCAGTCAACTGGTCTGTCCGTCTGTCTGTCAACCAGTCAGTCAATCAGTCTACTGTATAGTTAAATATACACCTAGGTAGCCAGGCAGTCAATCAATTGATTGTGTAATTTGGCCCGTGGCAGCCGTCGCAATCCGCAACTATGGCGCTAGTGATATATCAAACCACTTGCCCTGGGAATATCCATTCTCAATAAGAAGAAACAATAGTCACAAGACCACCACAGAATACAATGGACAATTACGTATTAAAAGGTCAAGCGAAGCTGGAGCTATTTTTGTGCAGGCCAGCCTTGGATAACCATATCACTCCGTACACGGCCAGCCACACCTCGTACAAGCCGGTGACAGATTTTGTGTAGGTGGTGGCTGTGGGCAGATCCGATCGACAAGAAGCAAACGGACCACAAAAAAAAAAAGGCCAAAAAGAAGTCGTAACGACGGGAATTGAGCCCGACGTGGGGGTCGAACCCACAACCTTGAGATTTCAGAATCGGAAACTCTGTAAGAGTCTCACGCTCTACCGATTGAGCTAGCCGGGCGTCTAGAAGACGCTGCTGGTTGAAAAACAAAATCGCCGCGGGGACTAAGTAGCTGAAGGAATTGTTATGGAGCTGCTGTTCGTAAGACGGAACGGTTACACCTGGGCACGCGATGCACATATGACGGCCCTTCGATCAAGGCATTGAGGAAACCTCGGGCGGTGACGTCTTCTGCTCGACCACGAAGCACAACAACATGGGAAGAGTAGGACGTTGCCGGCGCATGAACATTGGAGATGATGCCGCAGTGATGGATGTTCCAGGGGTGACACCCCCAAATTAAAGCAGCCCTAGAGTCCGTGATAGCCCAGCCCGGTCCGGACGACCCGATCCATGAAATTCGGATAGTGAAATTTGTGCAAGCCGCTGGTCGTCTTGCGTAGAGATGTGCATGGCCAGAAGCTGATGCCGCGGTCGCCCCAACCATGGCCCGGTCGTCGATCAATTGTTGACAGCCCCGCGATGCAGTGACTCCTTAGCCGGTACACAGGCCATGTAGGCGGTGCTTCAGGACGTGTACCCGGATCCCTTGTGTGGCGCTACACCATCACAATCCCATCACAGTAGTCTCCGGATCGCGCCTCAGGGCTGGGCAGACCTAAAGAGGGCTCATCTTACAAACCGAGAGTCTGCGCGCGCATCTGCTGGCGATGCCGCGCGGAGGCCCGTTCTTCGGTGCTGGTGCCGCTGTTGCTGCTACTGGGCCGGAATTTCACCAGCAGGTCGGCTGAGCAATCATGCAAGCGAAAAGCAGATCGCGAACCATTGCACGATGCAAATTTACTGCCCCTTCCCGCGTGGCACGAGCTGCAGCGGTCCGCCCTGTGGCTCTTGAGGTAGCTTATTTCGTGCAGCAGCGCAAGGGATGCTGTCACTGAGTCGTCGGCCGTTCGGAAAGGTGACCAGGAGCCGAGCCGACCGTTGGTCCCAGCAGGCCCGTCCCTGGATACAATTGTTAATCTCGAAAGCCCCGTGTGCTCTAGGGAAAACACAAGACTAGTCGCAGTAGTCTGATGGGCGCTCCTTGCTTCCTGGGTCACGACCAAATTCGCACTCGTGGCCCTGGGTAGAGCGGCGATGCCTGAGCTGGTGCACAAGTTACCTACCTAGTGCTGTAGAATGCCGGCGCGCATCCCTTGCCTTGTTGGGTGCGCGTCGTGGCGCGTCCAAGGCTGGCCCTAGCAAGCAGACGTGCCTCGGTACTGCCCTGTCGATCACAGACAGCGGCGGCAGGGCAGTTGATATTGCGGCAATGGTCCCGATTCTGCCAATTGAGACCATCACGCGCGCTTTTCCGCAAATCACCAACGCCCTAGCCTCAAAAGAATTGTTCCAACCGGTGCCGGGGCGACTGTGGCTTGTCCAGGCGGCCGACTGCGATGATCCTGTCCCCGGTCGTGCTTGATGCACGAACACCTTCGACAAAAGCTGCGGTAGCGCGATGCCGTACGAGGCAGGTGGCCAGAGTGGGCACACGGTGAACAGCTGGGCAGCAACAGCGAGAAGGCGCCCACGCGCCCTAGGCGACAAAGGGGGCCGGTAGGGCGAGCCGCGAGAAAGTCAGGCTGAAGTCGCATTATCTATCAACCCGAAGGATGGTAGCGACGCAGGCCACGTTACTAGGCAAAGCATCCCAGGCTGTCGAGGGTGTTGTGCACCCGGACCGGATTGGCGAGAGAGACGGGAAAATGGTACTGCCTCCGGGGCTTGCCCGTGCGTGTGGTCGGTCCCCACGCACCTCCACGTCGACGTGCCCTCCTTTTTTTTTTTTTTTTTTTTTTTTTTTTTTTTTTTGCAAGGCAAAAGGCAGAACCGGCTCGTTGGGCCCTCGCGGTGCCTCGCGTGCTCGCTAGAGGATGCCTGTCATGTCTGATATGCAGGGCTTGCGCTAGCCGGTGCGCCCATCGTCACCCTTCATGTATTGCCAACACAGCAGCGCATGCGGTACCTTTGGACTTGCAGGTGCCCAGCATGAGTCTGACGGCACTGCAGCATCATGAGCTGGGCCCCATTTGGCCGGCGTTGATTGTGGGGTTGCAGCATTGCGGCATCGCAGGCGACACCGCCATTGTGTATGACGTCTCCGTCGTTGCCAAGTTTAGTGGTCGAGCGGAGGATCCTGTGGTGTGGTGGGTGTGGAGTGACGGTGAACGGTGACGGCGCCGGCACGGGCATTGAGGGACGGAGAGGCCGATTCGTATCTTGTTTGTACGCCCGTCGTCCTCGTCCTCGTCCTCGTCCTCGTCCTCGTCTCCCTCTCCCTCTCGCTCTCCCTTTCCCCTTCCCCGTGCTGGCCCTTCTCATCTCCCTGGCCGTGAGCCTGGTGGGACGCGAGACGGACGAGAGGAACTCTGAGGGTGTTGGCGAGGGCGAATTTCCCTTAGCCGTGTGTGCACGCAGCAAGAGAGTCGAGGAATATTGTGAGGCTTCACTCATATCAAGGCTGCGCACCTGTGCCACCATCACAACAGCTGGAGACTGCAACTCGATGTCTCGACTCCGGAATGGCAGCGGTGGGGTGTTGTACAATACAAGTACTTGTGCCATGTACAAATTCTCTGGAGCCGACAAGGGTACTTTAGCAGGAACCAGGAAGCGAGCTCTGGTGCAGACGCTGCAACACCGGACTGTTCTTGAATCTGAATCTGAATCGTGGTGGAATCCAAGGCTGGAGATGTGGATGACCAATTCGTGACCGCCCGTGACAGCTCCGTGATATGTACTGAAAGGCTCCTGAAGCCAGCCAGCAACAAAAGAAAGTTCGGAATGCCCCCCCCCCCCAAGCTGAAGCTGCCATTGGGGCAGACGTCATGTCATGCCATGTTATATCCCCCCTTGTCGACAATCTCGGGACAAGACGAAGGCACAACCGCGAATGCTTGCGCGTGTCGTGTCCAGCTGGAAGGAAGGAGCTGAGGCTATACTAGACACTACATATGGATACAGAGCAGAACGCCGGAGCCAGAAGGGGCGTGGGGCGTGGGGCATGGAACATGGAACATGGCATATGGAATGTGGAATGTGGAATATGGAGCATGGAGCATGGAGCATGGAACATGGGATGAGAACGATTATGTACCTGGGTATGGAGCAGGGCAGGAACGGCCACGAGACTTCTGGGATTGACAATGGGGCCCCGGTCGTTGAATTTTCGAGAGCTGGTTGTGTGCTTCTCGTTCCAATTTCAATTCCAACGTTCTGTTTGTCTTGATTTCTTCCGAGAAGGTCAACCTTGAAACAAATCCAGTGCGCATCGCGTCCATCATCCAGGGCAGTCTCTTCTGGTACCAGATCTGATCTGCCATCTGCCATCTGCCATCTGCCATCTGTGCTGTCCCTCAACCTTCTCTTCCCACCCTCCAGCTGCCCTGCTTCTCTTCTTGCTCACCCGGAAGACCGAGACAAGGACACCAAAATACGGCGCAACCTGAAAAAAAAAGGCCGACCCTCCAAGACCAAGCAAGACCTGCATGCACAAAATGCGGTGTGTCTTTGCCTGATTCTGAATCTGGAGAAGACCTGTTCCATCCCAAGCTTGTCTCCCTCCTCATGCCTCCTTGCTTTGAATTAATTGATTGATTGGGACTTATACCTGTCAAACCACCAATCTCACCCCTTCCTTCCGGCCGGTTTTGTGTCCGTCTCGTTTCCTCGCCAGCCTGATTACTTGAATCCTCCGGGCTCGCTTCCTCTCGCACCGCAACGAACAGTCCACTGCTTGCCTTGTCGCCTGGACACTGCAGGAGCACATGAGACGAGCTCGGCATTGGGGACTTCGGACTCCAGACTTTAGACTACAGACTACGGGCTACAGTGTGGACGGACCCCGATCACGCGGACACGACGGGATTCCCAATCTCGCGCTCCTCTCTGAGAAAGAATACGAGGCTTGTGCACAGTGCACATTCCATGTCCATATTTCTCGCTTCGTCACCGCTCCTGGACCAGACTCGCAGACAACAGCAGCCTGCGTGGGAATCAGGCCCTTGCAGGAGCTGCTCAAGCTGGACATCTTTCTTCCGGGACATTCAACGTCCTGTTCCCTTGGCTAAGCATAGCAGCTACAGCTCGCGCCATTGACATGCGGTTATGACCCGGGAAGGGAACGCCTCATTACCGTGTACGTCTTTCTCACCACTTGAACGCGACCTGCTTTGCCCAGCATCGCCAAAAGCACTGTGGTGGAGATACAGGGCGAAGGTGCAGGAGGAGGAAGTCGAGCTTGAAGATCGGGCCGCCCAGCTTCATCGAAACAGTGGCCAGATCGACGGCCCGGCCCCGGCGAGCAAAATCAACAACACTCTGTCGGCCCAGGATTTGTGCTGAAGTCGGCTAGGTCAGGCACCGGTGTCAGCTTCTGGACCCAGCCCCGACCTTAGGCTCGCAGTTAGGCTTGCGGTCAGGCCTGCAGGCGAACAGACACATCACCATACACCAAATCGACGCAGCACGGCGCCCACAGTCCGGGGGCCTTAGCGGCGGGGACGACAGCGACAGTTACAAGTTGCAACAAGGCTGCTGGAACACTCGGTTCACTGGACCCAGGTACGTCCATTTCATTTCTTATATTTGCAAGTGCTGGTCTGCCGGACGGACTGACTGACTGACTGACTCAGAAAAGCCCCATGCTCCAGCGCGGCAACGAACCCCAACTCAATCGCCGTAGCGTGCCGGCCGTGCGTATCTGCTGGCATCTGCACTCTAAATCTTGGCCATCTGTTCTGTGCAGTGGTGGTGGTGCTGCTGCAGCAGCTGGTTGGCCCTGGGTTGCAGGCCTCGGTAGTGCTTGTGCTGTCTTTCTGGTTCTGCCCGCCACCGGCTTTTTCAAGGTTTACTGCAACGTCACCCAACCTCCCTTTTTCCCCATGTCACGAATCGCGCCGCTCCTGTTCAGCAAACGTCAACAACGGCGCGTTCCGAGCCATCGTCCAACCTAGTGCTCTCAATTGATTCTTGCCGCCGGTAATTCTTTCTTTTCTGTGCTGTGCAACAGCTTCTTCTACCAGCAATTGACTTTAGCAGTAAGTTAAGAAACCCCAAACCCCAGACGGCACTGACCCACTGCTCGTCATTCCCGTGCACCTGCAGAGCTTCGAGCTCCAGCTTCTGGAGCTCCCCTCGGTCAGCTTCCACTTTGGGGTGTTGGGGTTGGGTTGCGCATCCTGGTGCCCACTGGTCCCTGACGCTACATTTTGGCAACTATTCTCAACCGGCCTCAAAAATTGGGTCTTGTTTCGCTGACCGCTCCCTCGTCTCGTCATTCTAGGGTTCTTCTGGTCCTCCAGTCCTTCCAAACAAACACACCAACCTCCCATCTTTCCCTTCCCGTTCCCGTCACCACTCGTTCAGTGGTGACCTTTCACGTTGTCCGCCAACCAAACTTCGTTTGGTGATAAGGGGGAAGTAACTGCAAAGGTGTCCGGCCCAGACCCTTTCACCTCCGACGACCGTTACGACCGTTACGAACACCCCTACCCCGTGCAGCAGCGCCAGCACCGACCACTCCGCCGATCAGAAACCCCTGTATTCCCTGGGATAGACTCAAAGTCAAGCAAGTCATCCCCACCGTCACAACGAGGTCTACGCCGCACACCACGCTTCATTGGCACGCCGAGTCCTCAACCTCCAGAGTCCCCTCCAAGACGAACCCATCTCGAGGCTGTCTCGGTCGGCATAGCCCCACCAGGTCTCTTTGCGACAGCCGACCCCAACAGCACGCGCGAGCCTCGATCCACCCCAGAGCGCCGCCCGGTCAGAAAGCTCTCCCAAGATCACCTCACCGATCCGTTTGAAGAGGATTCTACCATCCTTCCTCCCTCCTTTGTTCCCCCGAGGACCTCCTCCCGTCCATCTGACAAATCTCCGACACATCCTTTTGTTCAGATCTCCAAGCACACCCACAGTGCCATCCTTTGGGCCCTCGAAGAGGCGCTGAGACATCCCAATCCTTTTACGCCAGACCTCATCGAAGAGAACGCGTCTATGGCTGATCTCGGTGGTGTCGGTGGTCAACCCGCCGTCACGAACGGCTTCGGTTCCCCCTCGGCCAGGCCAACGGCCCCGCCCGCTCAGACTGGCTCGCCCGGGATTAAGGGTCCTAAGAAGATCATGGAGGAGCGCGCGGCCCGTGAAGCTGCTCGTGAAGCTGCCCGAGAAGAACGCAGGAGACAAGAGCGAATGGAGCAGGAGCGCGAGCGGATGGAGCGAATCCAGGCCGAGAACGAGGCGAGACAGTTGGAAGAGCACCAGAGGCGAATGGCAGAGCGCGAGCGAAGGGGCACCACTGCTGGTGCTGGCGCTGCACCACCTGGAGCGGGCCTGGTCGCAGGAGGAGATCCTTCTGTCCCCATCTCCACCCAGCCCATCGATCCTGCTGGCGCCCAGCGCAGACGACAACCGCAGGCCTCTGTACCTCAAACACAGCCTACGTCCAGGACGCAAGGTGCTGGCCACGCCCCACACCGCGCTTCGAGAACCGCAGCTTCGCAGCCCCAACAGTCCCACCAGTTCTCGGGCGTTCCGCACATGGGCACGGGAGCTCAGATGCCCGGAACCACAGGCACCCTTCCGGGCGACCCAGGAGCGACCGGCCAGCCGCGCAACACATTCCCTCATGCGTTCGAGCGGTGGGAGGCATTGTCGGCGCATTGGGAGGGCCTGACCAGCTTTTGGATCAGAAAGTTGCAGCAGCATGCCGACGAGATCGATCGAGATCCAGTGTCGGCGCAGCTGTCTCGCCAGGTCAGCGATCTTTCCGCGGCTGGCGCGAACCTCTTCCATGCCGTTGTCGAGCTGCAGCGCCTGCGAGCAAGCTCTGAGCGGAAGTTCCAGCGATGGTTCTTTGAGACAAGGGCTGAATTGGAGCGGCATGAGGAGAACAAGGCCGCCCTGGAACGTGCCCTGGCGGAAGAGCGCATGTCTAGGGCAGCTGCCATCAAAGAGGCACTGGAGAATGAGCAGAACAACTCAAAGACCAACAAGAGGATCGCTGAGATGCAGAAGGAGCTCCTGATCTCCAAGGAAGAGGCACGTCGCGCCTGGGAGGAATTGGGTCGTCGCGAGCAGGAGGAGCGAGATCGCACCATCTCGCTGCAGCAAGGCATGCCTACCATTGTCGGAGGAGTCCAGGTCGTCCCCATGACCCAAGGTGTCCCTGGTCGCAGTAACAATTCCCAGGATTCGCGACAGCAACAGTCGGACATCTCCTCGCCTCAGCAATACCCACAGTACCCACAATCCCCGCCTGGCCCATCATCCACCGCACCGACTTCGAGTGGAGGTTATTACCAGCAGCCCGAAGGCGCAGTTGAGGAGGAGCGGCCATACAGCGCCGAGGGTCAGTCCGAAGGCGGCTATAGTGAGGGTGAGTACCTCATCGATGCGAAGGGCAACTATGTCCGCGACTCTCGCGGACACAAGATTCCCTACCCCGGCACTCCGGGAGATGATGATTCTGATGATGCTGGCGCAGAAGAGTACGAGACTCCTTCGGCACCATCCGGAGTCAGCTACCCTTCCACCGCCTCACAGCAGCAGTGGTCTGGTCACCCCGACTACTCAGGCAGTGGCTACGCTGCTCCCGCCTGGGACAACATGCCTCGCCACCATCATCCTACCCGCCTCAGCGATGTGATTGAAGAGGACGAGACCCGCAGCCGCACGAGCGCGGGTCAGAGTGGGGTCAGCCGGCACTAGGGGCCGGCCACAACTTCTGTGCGGGGCCTGCCCGGCTTTGGGCTTACAACAGCGCTCACGACGTGCAAGATTGCAGTCAGAATTGGCAGCAGCTCCGACTCAGCATCGACATGAGTTTCAGACAACACTACCTTCGGAGAACCTGAGGGGTAGCTGAAAAGAAAGGCGTGGAGTTGCAGAATACTGATCCAGAGGTGGATGGCACAAATGGCATCAAAACTGCGGTGCAAAATTTTGCATTTGTATGAAGCTCTGCAGTAGGGCGCACAACAGACTCGAGCAGCTTTGGAGACCAACCATCACAACAAACCTTGTTGCATATTCCAGCATGCATCGGCGAGATTTCGGCACTTCGGCAAGTCGGGTGTTCCAGGTACCTATCAGTTGCCTTTCGACTTTGATCAAGTCTACCTGTATCCTTTCTACGACCTTACCTCGGACATAACAACCCTTGTTTGTACACCACTCTTCTTTGCCAGCAAAGTGGTTTTTTTTATTTTAATTTTCTCCCTCGGCGGCACAGACTCTTTCTTGATACCCGCCTTCCTGAATGGCATCTTACAAAGTGAGTTGCGGAACAGGCAAATGCAGTGTGCCAGGGAGGGCTTGTCTGCCAGATGCTTCTTTGTCAAAGCTGGCACTATCCTGCCGGTGAAGTCAGACTTGAGTCTTGTTGTATTTGTGCATTTCAAATGTGCATATTTTCGAAAATGGCATATCGTTTGTCGGGGCCTGGTACGACCTATCAAAAGCTTGACTTTTGAGATTCAATGGTTGAGCAATATTGTAAATCGTCGAGCTCATCATGGCATGGAGTCGAAGTCACAGTCGAATCAGTCTTGAATCCAGCACAGCACAGCAATGGCGTTGTCAAGGATGAGGAAGTGGGAGGGCGACAAGGCATGCAGGTCTTCAGCTGCTTCCCGAGGTCCTCTAAACTTGAGAGGACGGACAAGAGAGGCATACAGAGGACTCAAGCAAGGCGTTTGAGTAGACATCTGGATTCGGAGTTCTGAGGGTATGCACACGGTGGACGGCACCATATGTGGAAGAACCAGCTGGGTCGGTATGAGGACAAAGTGTTGATGAATCCAGCAGCATGCATGCATTGTGTTGTAAATTTCTGTACCGAGTTGTTGTAGTAATAGTTAATCCTGAGCCTTGCGGCTGAGCAATGGCCGTGGTGATAAGAAGTCAACACACACACGGCAATCACTTTTTCTTTTCTCGGAATGTGACGTGCAATAATGTGTGCTTTTCTTCAATTTGCCTTCCTGTCGCTTTGTTCTGTTTCTTCCTCCTGGGTTCCAAACCTTGGGTGGGGAGGGCAGGCATGAATGAGCACCAGACTTGAGCATTTGGCCGGCAAATGCCCCACCGTGGGTTCTCTGGATACAGGGGTCACCCCCTGCAATGCCGCTTCATCAAATAAGTAAAGTTGACAACAGCTTGTGTCTCCGAGTCGCGCAGCCAAATGAGCTTCAACGTCACCTCTCACCATTTCCCACCTCTCCTCGAACGAAGGATTTGAGACTCTTGTTGTTGTGGGACGCCTTCTCGAAGGCGTGCGTTCTTTCTCTCCTTTATCGTGGCATCAGGGAGATCTGAGTGAGCCGTCTGTCTGTTTCCCTCTTCTCGTCAGTCAGTCAATCAGTCGCCATGAGCGCCTATACCAGGGCGAGGGTGCTGCTCCTCGCCTCCAGCACGGCCAGCACCGGCACCGGCATCGGCAGCAGCAGCGGTGGCAGCGCGTTCTTGCGGAGGTCGTTGCTGCTGCGAGGTGCAGGTGCACCTCGGACCCCGTCCCCGTCAGTCTCACTGTCTGCCCGTGGCTGCAGCAGGCGATGGGAGTCGTCGTCATCGCCGTCGTCGGACCCGCCCAGGTCCCCAGAGGAGCTGACGCGCGGGCGGCGCGCTGGGGACGAGGATGCGGTCGGGGCCAAGACGGCGGGGGAGACGTCGGAAGTGGACGAGGCGGGAAGCTCGGCGTCGAGCTCGTCGTCGACACCCAGCAGCAGTGCAGAGACAGAGGCAACTACGGCCTCTGAGAGCGAGAGCGCCGGGAAACAGGCTGGGGAGGTCAGTTCAGAGGGTGTGAAGAGGGATCGCCGGTCCAAGCAGCCTGAATTTGCCTTTGCCTTTGAGTGAGTTATCATTGACCCCAGAGGCTTTCCTGGCTGGGCTCGGTGGCCGGAACTGATTCTCATTCGCACAGCATCGATGGCGTGTTGTTGCACAAATCCAAGCCTATCGAGGGCGCGACGGAGACGCTCAGATTTCTCCAGAAATCTAAGATTCCATTCATATTGCTCAGTACGTCTTCCAACGAGCTTAACACCGCTATGGGCAGTCATGCGCTCGGCGTGCTCCGATATCAGACATAGCCAACCAGTGCTGACCAGAATGACCAGCCAATGGCGGAGGCAAGTCGGAGGAGCATCGGGTGAAGGAGCTGTCTGAGAAGTTGGGCGTGTCTCTTGACATTTCCAACTTCGTGCAGAGTCACACGCCGTACAAGCTCCTGACCGCCCCTGATCTGACCCAGGTGAAGCTGCGAAACAACAAACTGGTCCCCTACCTGCAGAAGACGCTTGGGCTCCAAAGCATACGAGAGTCGACCATTCTGGTGCTGGGGTCAGACGCGTCCGCCGCGCGCCGCATCGCTCAAGGCTACGGCTTTCAATCCGTGGTCACCCCCGCCGACATCCTTACCGCCTGTCCGGAAATCTTCCCCTTCGACCCGCTGTCGGAGTTCTACAGCAAGCAGGAGATACTTCCCCTGCCGAAGCCCATCTTCAACCCCAACACTACTCCTAGGTCGCAATTAGAAGATTGCCTCAAGATCGACGCCATCCTGGTCTTCAACGACCCGCGCGACTGGGCCGTGGACATCCAGCTCATCATGGACCTGATGTTCTCCGACCGGGGCTACCTGGGCACCTACAGCAAAAACGGCGGCGGCACGGATGGCGCCCCGAACGTTCCCCGGCCGGCCATGGTGTACAGCAACGTCGACTACGTGTGGAGCACGGGGTACCACCTCCCGCGGTTCGGACAGGGCCTGTTCCGCCAGGCCGTGGTCGCGGCGTTCGAATCCACCCGCTGGAAGCAGAGACCGCGGGACGGAGGAGTGGCGGGGACGACGATGGAGGACTTTTTCTTCGGGAAGCCGCACTTGGCGACATACCAGTACGCGGAGGAGGTCATGTCGGAGCATTACCGCGCGCTGTGGCCCGGCCCCGAGAGGGCCCTCGCAGACGACGAGGCCGCGGGCAGACAAAAAGAAGAGGGAGGAAGAGGAGGAGGGACAGAGTCTGATCCGAACCAGGAGGCAAAGGTGGAGAAGGAGGAGGAAGGCGGCCCGCCGCCGACAACAACGACAACAACGCTCGAGCATATCTGGATGGTGGGCGATAACCCGCACAGCGACATCCGCGGGGTCAACGGGCACACGAGATTCACGGGGCTGAGGCCCCGGGCCCTCAAGGCGCGAGGGATCACCCCGAAGGAGACCGGGCCGCGGTGGCAGTCGTGCCTGGTCCGGACGGGCGTCTGGAACCCGGAGACGACGCCCGTCGAGAAGCTGCCGCGCAAGGCGCAGCCGACGACGGTGCAGGATGACGTCAAGGCCGCTGTGAATTTCGTTCTCGAACATCACGGCTGGCCGGAAAGAGTAGACTAGGGGCTTCTGCTCCGGGGTGAGGGGTCTTTCCTGCTTCTCCGTGTGTAGTGTAGTAGACTTTGTGAAGGCCTCTGATTATACGTTGTCCCCATAGAGGAGATGGCCATGTTGGACGGAAAGAGGACCAAGGTGCGCAATGTGCATGACGTTGTATGCAGCTCTATTTAGCATATGGTATTCAGACAAGTGTGGAATGTCTCGAAGACAGTTCTCTGGTGTGGATCGGAGGCCCGAAGATGTAGAGATTCTCATTCGAATCGTGGCGCATTCTGAACGTTCGGCTGAGAAGTGGCACTGCGTCGCGGACACTGCAGGCACTGCGTCCGGTGAAGGGCAGCCAGCCGGCGTTGCACACGAGTTCGGCCCTTACTTGCCTGCGTTGATGTCACAGTGCGGATCGCACATCTGGTGCTAGCATCTCCGCAGTGAAGGGCGCCGTGAGCGAGAGCTTGGGAGTTGGGCGCCACACACGATTCGCGGTTGGTCGGACGCGCCCATGTGTTTGGTGTACTCATCCTGGCGGTTGTTGATGGTCATGACTCGTCCCAAGGTCTTCAGAAAACGCTGCATCTCGACGTTGTACAAAGTAATGAATTTCTATTCTGGGTATCTTGCTAAAAGGCACATATGCTCATCATGATGATTGGTACACCTGGAATGCTCCAAACTCCCAATAGGCGTCTGTGAAATTGGACGGGTTGTTGGCCACAAAATCTGTACAATTGCTCGGGCCTGAGGTGGGAGAACATTAGTGCCAAGTTCACTCTGTTGAAGCCGGACCGTACATGAATGTACAAGGTAAAAGTGACGAAGTGTGAAGAAGGGACAGGGGGAGAGGGTGCTTGTTTTGACTTACATCCGGCCGAGGTATAATCATCCCCACCGGCCCAGCTCCCGCAAAAGTCGATATTGATGATGATCGACTGGTTCTGGAAGTGCGTATCGATATCGCACCCCGTATCCGGGAAATCCGCCCTCGCGGCCCCCCACGTGCTCGGATCGGGGCTGCCCCCGCTGATATCGTCGGGGATGCTGTCTCTTGCGAACTGCCAGACACGGATCCCCTCGCTCCGCCACTCGACGGCTGTGACGCCGCCGCCGTTATCATTGTAGGCAGTGCCAAAGGTCGCGTCGTCGGCGATCACACCGCAGCCCGCCTCGTCGTTCGCGTACGCATAGCAGTTGTCGTAGGTGGCGGTGCCGCTCATCTCGCGCTTGTGATCCATGCCGCAGCTCTTGGCCGTGTGCAGCGTCATCTGGTTGCCCGTGTCGCCTAGGTTTACGGCCTCCATGGCGTCTATCTCGCCATGGGCCGGCCAGTTGTCCGGGTCGGTCAGCCAGAGCGCCGGCCACGTCCCGCAGCCTGTGGGCGTGTGCTTCACGTCGAAGATGAAGAGACCCTTGTTGTAGGTCGTCTTGGAGGTCACGCGGACGCTGTTGCGGGCAGACTCGGTGCGTCGCGTCTTTTGTCCGCCCGGACCGCCGTTCTGGCCGTTCTGGCCGGACTGCCCTCCCTGCTGGCTGGTGTCGCCGCCGGACTGTGTGTCTGACGAGCTAGAGCTGTCCGAGCTCTCGTCGGCGTCGGACGTGTCGACACGGAGGACGGCGCTTGAGGTGGAAGCGTACGTCAAGTTCAATGAGCTCGCAGTGGTTGAGTCCACGTAGGTCACGGTGCCCCCCGACGGATCTTGTACATTGTCAGCACTCGGGATATGTATATGGCACGCGTGAAGGAGAAGAAAGAACAAGCTCACCCGTTTCCGTGTAGTACTCAAAATACTCGAAGAAACTCGTGCCGTTATACGTGTCCGCCAGCGTGTAGTTCAGCGCCGTGTAGTCGGGATAGGCATTCTCCTTCACAACCTCGACAGGGACCACGATGACAATGATAACTATGGCGACACCCACGCCGCCTATTATCATCCATGTCTTTTTGCTCAGGGTCTTGAGGAAGCCAAAAGGACCGCTAGATGCCATTTCCAAATTGGTCGTGACTCTGCGAGCCGAGCCTGAATAAAATCACTGCAGACCACTCTAGACAGATAGGCCTGCCCTAGAGTCAGCGACAGACGAGCCCGGAATCCGGTATCCAGCAAATATGGCCTAGGCACCCAGGTCAAAATTTTGTGGTTGTAAGATGTATCCCGGACCGCAGCAGAGCGAACGTAGTTGTAGCGAGCGTGGTGACTGGGTGAGGTGTCAGGAGAGGACCGAAGAGCTTGAATGATACGAAGGCGGGATGGAGTAAGTAAGTAGGTACGCACGCAATACCGAGAACCTGCTTGCCAGACGGTATATATCCGGGAAATGGTATCGACATTTCCTCGCAAATCAACACACGTCAACGGCACGTGGAGCCCCATGGGTGCGGACCCTGCGACTTCAAGGCTTGCTTCGCCATGAGACGCGCGGTCCACGGCTAGACGCTCTCCTGTGAGAGGCGCATGCCGCTATTAAAATCGGGTCATGGTGCCAACGAGGAATAGGCGTATCTGTGGCCCGACCAGACATCTGGACGAGTTTGGAAATTCCTCCCCTGGAGAGATTGGGAAGAGGGGGGGGGGGTTAGATACCATGGTCATCAGAAAATAGACCCTCAGCCACATTCCAATTCCGCTTTGGAGACATCTGGAGCGCCGGGATCCATGCCAGTGAGTCCGCAGTATCAATGCATTGTCGCTGCCGAACCACCCACGATGCACCCCCACCGGCCGCGTAAGTGGTGTCCAACGTTAACATTGTTATCGGAGGTGAGAGTGGTATCTTTGACATTAGTCAATGGCAGAATAACAACTTGGGGTGAAGTTGCAGCTCTGGAAGAGATCCTTCCCCCCTTCTTCCACCTGCTTCGAGAAGAGGGGCTGGTGCCTTTTAGGTGTTTTACTTGTTCATCCTACAGGGGGCACGAGGGACGGGGGTCATGCTCGATACCCTAACCCTGGTGAGCTCCCATCAACATGGCGCGACCCGTCCCAACTCCAAAGTCACCCTGACCATCCTGCCACTCAAGCCCAAGCCCGAGACCAGGTGGGAGTCTCGACTGCTCCTGACGCCCGCTCGAACTTGGCTCTGCATAAGGTTCATCTCTATACCCACTGATCAGACTGCTGACAGCGACGACCGCCCTTCCCCTCACCCCTTCACCGACTTCTCGACTAATGAAGCACAATAAGGCTGAAACCCGTCGCCCTCGAGCTTCACTTGCATGTGCGCCAAAAAGAGGTTTCGCTGGTCATCACCAGAGAAGTCTTTCCATCCGAGCATGCCGGGGAACGGCTGTCCGCCCCCCGCGAAGCAGGCGTGCCTGGCACTGGGAGTGGAAGTGGCAGTGGCATTGGCAGCAGAGGTGTGGGAGAATTACACATTCATCCCAGAATATGATGGCGGGGCAGGCTCCCGAGAGGCTGAGATTGACTCGGTAGGCGCCGTGCGTGCCCTTTCACAGCAATTGCCCAGACTGAATGAATGAATGGGCGTCTCCCGAGCAGCAGCCGCCCATTCCCACCCCCCACGACTCGCGAGCTGCCTCGAGATGGATGGTTCCCGCCATCAAGCAAGCTTATTTATATGTGGACGCCAACCCACACGCCAGTAATCCTGTCTCCTGCTTGCTTCCGCCCCTTCGCCCACTTTGGTCCTCTCCACCGAAGCGAAGGCCAACAACGGAGCATTGAAACAGAGCGGCGCCAAAGTTGCCCTGTTCTGCTTGTATCAGCTGACGCGCGGCTCTGGCCAGCAAGGGACGACAAGAGGTCTCAAACCAGGCTTCGATTTCCCAATCAGGAACAAGTCCGCCCCCACACGCACCCGTGGACACACACACACATATGCGCAGAGAGACAGAGGCACGAGGAGACAAGAGAGAAGAGAAAAGAAACATCGACGTCAGACATGTCTCGTGAAACCTGACGTTGAGGTCGGGTTCTTGATCAAGAGTCTGTCTGTCTGTCTGTCTCCTCGCTCGCCCACGAGCGCCCACACACACACACACACGAACACACATCCGCGCTGCGGGTCCGGCAAATTGTCTCGGGAGGTCCATGCTTCCAGATTCCCCTCGTGGATGGTGGGCTGTCTTGAAGGTCGCACGCTGCCGCTGCCGCTGCCGCCCTCGCCCTTGTCTCTGCCGTTGCGTCGTACCATACTATCACGGGCCGGACGACACAATACAACATTGAATGAACACAAAGCACTCACTCCAGACGGGAGTCCAGACAAGGCCTCCATAGCCGAGACGGGACCCTACACCACCACCATCACCTTTGGTCGCCTGCCCACCACCCGTCGTCCCCAGTGGCGCGCCTCTTTCTTTCCCCTCTTATCTTTTGTTAGTCGACAGGTCGGCTTTAAATTATTTCCAAGCTTCTTCTTCCGCGATATATGTGCTCGCCAATCGTGTGGCCCCATATTTCCGCCCCAGTCAAGCTCGGCAATCAGCTGTGTTGTGATCTTGGCTCTGGGGTCAGCCTTGCGACCAACAAAACGTTCTCTGCGGTCATTTTCTCGCTCTGCACATCGCGTCCTTGAACACCCGTCGCCGGAGCCGCCACCGTCCACCGCCAGCGAAACCCCCCCCCCCCTCCCCCAAACAAACTTTCAACAACAGGAGAACGAGACCCTGCCATGCGCGCTGCCCAAACGGAACAATGACGACGTGCGCGAAGAAGCAGCCGCCGCAACCTCTTCAGTCGACGCTGTCCTCGTCGCAATCGTGGTGCCGCCCTTGTGGGACGACTCGGCGGCGCCGTGCGCCGTACCCCGCAATCGACCTGTGGGAGCAGGGACGACAACAAGCCCATCGTCACCAAAATCTGGGACGCCGGCCTCTGAGTCGGTCGCACCACAATATCCGTCCGTCGCGTCGTGCCCACATCTGCATATCACCGCACCAACAACAACAAAAACCACAACAACGCAGCAGTCGGCCACCAGCGGTCGGTCGCATTGCGGCTCGACGTGGTTGAGTTGGCTGCTGTCCCTGGCCCTGTGCGTATCATCTGGACGCCCGTCTTTGACAACACCCCGCGCGAGCCTCCGCAGCAGCAGCAGCAGCAGCGTCGACGTCGAGGCTGCCGCTACGCGATTTCCTGCTTGGTCCCCACGTCACACACACAGCCATTCCTCAAAAGGCCTGTCTGCAGCTCCCAGAAAGAGAAGAGGAAGAGGGAGGGAAAAAACTTCGACATCTAGCCTGCAGGCTTTCGGAGCCTCCGCCCAAGCTCTCGACCTGACCTCACCCGGCCCTCCTCCCCCCTCAAACCATGTCTTCGTCGTCCCAGGCCCCGCAGTCAGTCTCCGTCAACCAGCTCGGCCTCTCCAATGACGAGGCCGCCATCCTCCAACATGCGCAGCGGGAGGCGGCGGCTGGTGGGTCGAGCTCGTCGCGCGCAGCGAGCCGCGCCTCCTCGCAGGGCCTGCTGCTCCTCGACTCGGGTTCGCTGGCGCAGCTGGGGCGGCACTTTGACCGGCTGATGGCGCAGATCTCGGCGCAGATTGATTACCTGACGGAGCAGTCGCAGATTGTCACCATGTCCGTGTACGACGACGCCGGGAACCTCATCGACAACGCCGACGCCGAGATCCGCCGATTCCACTCCATCATCGCGCAGATGGACGAGCTCGAGGTCGAATTCGACCGCATACGGCACATACGGGACATCGTGAGGGGGTACCGCCAGCGGGTGCAGGACATGGAGCGCGCGCTGGACAGCTCCCAGGCCGGCTCGTCGAGGAGTGGGCACCATCATCACCACTCGAGCAGTAGTCGACATGGACACTCGTCGCATGGCCATTCGTCGTCGAGACACCACCACCACTCCTCCTCGCATCACTCGTCGTCACGAAGGGAGAGACATTGAAGAAACGAATGGCAACTGGTTGAAAGAACAGACGGGACATGACATTGACCGACGAAAAGTGGAAGGGATGGACATATCCCGGAAGACAGGGTCTTTTGGAAGGACACTCACTGGGAAAGAAAAATAATATCTACCAAGAACGAACACAGGGAGCGCCCGGGCGACTGGGATAAATAAGCAGGACGAACAGCCGTTGTACAGCCGGCCCGAAGCCGCGGGGGGGGAAAAAGCAACGCCCAAGCAATAGCAAACACATCTTGTCTCACGACCACATGGATGGATGACTAGATTAGCGAGGTCACGCGGCCACATTCACGACACACACGCACCGGAACTCTACACAAAATGGGAAAAAGATCAGTGGGGGAGGAGGAGGGCTGATATCGAAAATTGCAAGAGCAAGCGATCGCGGGATACAACAGTACCGCCGCTCTGTTCTTGGTATGGCTCAGGCCCTCTCTACGCAGTCTTGGCTCACCCTCACTCACACCCTCACCATGCTCATCATCCTCACTGGAAGGAGGTGGCCGAGGCGTCATGTCTCTCTCGGGAGTCCCCCGAGTCGAAGGCGAGCCCATCTTCGCCTCCCATTACCAAAACAGCTCAACACATGCCGGCCCGACGAGAATACGAAAAGTCGATGCCTGACAAAGAGCACAGATATCCTTCATGATCTTCTCCTTCATCATGATCATTCACCACCACGTCGTGCGCACAGTCGTGACGGGTGTATGTATCTCTCTCTTCACAAAACATCTCATCGAACTTTCAGAAAAGATTTTCGCATTGGGCCTCGCGGCTGGCAAATGAACGAACGAACGGAACGAACAGCACAAGCAATCCGACGACACGCACGCACGAAACATACAAAAAAACCACCAAGAAAGGGCAAATCCTATTATCAGGGCCTCGCGGCACAATCCAAAAATCTTTTACGACCAGTCATGACGAGCAATGCCTGTGCGAAAGAAGTTATTAATCACCATCCACCTTTCCTTGTCTGCATCCAACTACTCCGTTTTCTTTTTGCCCTTTCCAATTTGTGAGGCCATGTATCTATCTATCTACCTATCTTGTATCTACCCTATGTTACTAGCGTCTGGCTTTTTGTTTTTTCTTGTTTTTTGTAGCGGCTTTGCTTTTGATAGGTGATGCTCTTTTTGTATCGATTTGCCGTCTCTATTGGTACCAAGGAGTAGTAGTATAGTATACACGTCACGAGAGAGCGAGCGAAGTGTGGTCTTGATATGAATACCCCCGGATTGGAAATGGAATGAAAAGCGAATTTATGAATAAGCTGTGCTCTGCGGTAGCTGGTGTGAGATGTTTAGAACCATGAAGGCCCGAATTTTCTGGTGCACACGAGACACAGGATTTGCTTGCAGAGTACGCTCTACTCGCCCCCATCAAGAAAGCTGGGCGAAAAGATGCTTCGTCACCTCCGGTCCCCGTTCAGTCTACACACCTAGGTACACAGGGCGTCCAGTCTACGGAACCTCCCACGGGGATCCTTAAATCCCCATAGCGCTGCCTTTGACCCTGATGCACGCACACACACTCCCGGGCTGGCCCCACCATTTTCACGGTCTCTCTTTCCTCCTGATACATCGAACCCCCAATTTGCCTCAATAATCAATCATCTTGACCCGACCCCTCAGCCCCTCCGGCAGCTCCTCGAGCTTCACAAGCCCCATCTGGACGCAGTCACCCCAAAAGAACAGCGCGCGCTCGTGCGCATACGAGAGGTAATCAAAACCCTCACCCTCCTCCTCGCCCCCTCCTCCTCCTCCTCCTCCTCCTCCCGCCTTGTCGCCCCCGCCCTCGCCCTCTGTGACAGTCATCTCGGATCCGGCGGGCGATGGCGGCGCCGCCGACTCCTCCCCCTCTCCTCCGTCGGAATACCCGGGGATCTTGGCCTGCACGATGCCCCACGCGACCCACTGTGCGCTGTTCATGGCGCGCCACAGCCGCGTCTCGGCGGCGAGCCCGCCGATCTGCGCGTCGCACAGCTCGTTGGCGCGCCGCTCCTCCTCCTTCCACCCGCCCGGCGGCACGCGCGCGTCGAGCATGAACTCGACGATGGACGAGGAGCTGCTGCTCGCGGGCGGGCCCTGCTGCTGGGGCCCGAGCGTGGGCGTCGCCGAGGGAGTCATGTCGTCGGCGGACGCCGAGTTGTGGGAGGTGGCCGTGAGCTTGGGCCGGTGGTCGACGTAGGCCTTGATGAAGCGCTGCTGCTCCTCGAGGGTCGGGTACGACCGCTCGACGTTGCACGCGAAGGAGGTGGCGGCGTCGTGGTAGTTGTACGCCCACTCGGTGAAGTGATTTGCGAATTCCAGGCCGGGGAGGTTCGCCGAGGCGTATTCGAAGTCGATGACGATGAGCTGCTTGTGTTCGTTCTCGGGCTGCAGGAGCGGGGACTTCTCGTCGTCTGGGCGGACGCGGAGGATGTTGCCGTATTGGGTCTGGTAGGTGTGAGTTCAAGTACGCAAGCTATAGCGAAACACTTTCTCGACTTACATCATTGTGCGCAAAGACGAGCTTCTCGCGCATCGCGGCCGGCCCGCCGTAGGAGTTGATGAGAAACTCGCGGTACTTGTCCACCATGGCTTTGAACTTGGGCCATTCGGTACCGCATACGTAGCCCTGGGTCTTCCATGCCTCCGCCGAGCCGATCGGCGTATCAGACCTTTGCGTGTCGAGCTGGTGGTCGAGGTATAACGATCTCTTCGCGACGTTGTCCAGCCAGCAGTCCCAGTTTTTGAAGACCGTTGGGCCCTCGTCCTTCTCTTCATCGAGAAGTTCAACGCCCTCGTGAAGCTCGCGCATGCGCTTCGCAATTTGCTTTGACGTTCCGGCCTCGCGCAACAATTCAGGCGTCAAAGGTTCTGCGTTGAAGTACTGCTCAAAGCGGCCGTTTGTGAAGGTCCCAAGTAGACGTGGCCCAATCTTCTTTCTCGCCAGGCGCTTTAAGATCATAAGCTCGTTGTCACGGTCGATGAGATGTTCCACGTTCGGGCCGTAGATCCGCAACAGCAGCTTCGGGGGTTTCTTCTTCGTGACGTGCTCGGTGGACTCGGGTAGGTCCTCCGGAGGCGTCACAACGTAGACAGCGTTCGTGAGCGCCCCACTCAATCGTTCGACCGAGATGTCCTCTCCCGAGTCCAGCGGAACACGTCTCCAGCCCTTCAGCCTCAGGGTATGTGCCAGACGAATGATCTCATTCTTGAACGTGGTCCACACCTGCTTTTCCTTCTCCTCTCGCCGGCTGCACACTGACGCGCAATCGTCGGCGCCTCCCTGGCTGTACTTGAGCGTCTGGGTGTTGTCCAAAATGGCGTCGCAGCTTGGGACGAAGACGTCGCCGTCCACGTAGTCTGTGTCTGAGGAGGCGGCGCGCACCAGCTGCAGAGCGGACCGCGAGGCGTGCTTCTTCATCCGGTGTGAAGAGCGTCGGCCGATCTTAGATCCGTACTGGGGGACAGCATTGATTCCCAGCGCCGCCATGCTATCATCTAAGATGCGCTGCAACCGGTCCAATGATACGTCGCTTGAGTTGGAATCGGCTGAAATCGTCCTTTGCAGTGAGATCTCGACGTCTGGCTCCGGCTCCTCGGGAACCGTCGCCTCTTGAGGCGGCGCTTTGGCATGTCTGCGCCGCAAGTGGTGTCTCCTTGGCTTTCTAGATTCCCGCTTGGCCTTCTCGCGCTGCAGCCAGTCTGCTATCTGAGAGACCAGCTTCTCCGAGGCGCGATCGATCCTGTGCGAGTGGTGATGGTGTTGTTGTTGTTGTTGTTGTTGTTGGGCGCTCTGTTGCTGCTGGTCATCCTGGGCATGAATTTCGCCCGGTGACTGGACCAATGGTAAGCCATTCTGGGCCCCGTTGAGATTCAAATTGTCGAAACTGTTCATGGTAAGAAGGGATGAGCGCGACGAACCGCCCGTGGGCATGGGCGGTCGTCCACTGAGTCGCTTCCCGCTCACACTGGCGGAGAACTGTCTCTTGAACAGTGGCTCCTCATGCGGGAGTGGCTGCGGCTGCGGCTGTAGCTCTGGCTCAGCGATCGAAACAGCTGCGACGTTGTTGGGTTAGCGCATGAGTTGGGCCGCGCGAGCTGCTATTCGTGTACGCAGACCTGCTCGTTGGCTCCCACGGGGACTGAGAAGACCTCAACCGAGGGGCCGCAAGCCATCTGGTTGGCCGTCCAAGCTTCAGATGCCACAAGAGATTCCCCAGCACTTGAAGGATATCCACCTGCAAGGTGCTCAACTCATCCGGCCTGGAGGACTGTGTGAAGCCAGGGCAAACACAGATGGTCAGCACTTGCGCTGCGCCGTATTTGACAAGCAGGGACAAGAGCCTTATGAAAAGACGTATCACGGTAAGGGGAAAGGTGAAGAGCGACGGCTGAGAATAAGGTGCACGTGCTTACCCTTGACCTGGCCGCCGAGAGAATCGCGCGCGATATCGTCCTCATTCTTGAGGGCGGACCTGACAGGCTGGCCCTGGGCGTTGAGGACGGGAGGGGTCGAGGCAGACATGGTGTGGATGGGAGCCCGGCTCGAGGGGCAAAGCAGCTTCTGGATGGTCTCTTGCCACACTCTGCAGGGGTATCTTAGTATATTCATGGTCACGCCTCGAGATCGCGATAGAGATGCATACCGGTCGTGGGCGGTGTGGCTGCGACGGTCTCCAACAAGAGGAGCAGAGCCAGCAGGCTTAGCAGAGAGATAAGGACCAATGCTCTGGAATATGTGGGGAGCGATAGAGGTCAGGTCCAGGTCGCGATCGGCTAGATAAGAAGGTTGGTTGCTTTAGATGCGTTGACACGGTGCGTCCCATCGACAACGCAGGGCAAGGCAAGGCAAGGCAGAGTTCCGGCCTGGCCAGGGATGGCTTGGTTCTGATACCGAGACACGCAGGCTGACGATATCGTTGCAACCCTGATAGGTGAGGCGTCGGCGGCGTGTGTGTCTGCCCTGAACTGGGCTGGGCAGGATGATGGTATAGATGCTCAAGGGTGGAAGCGGAGGAAATATACTGAGGTTCTTGTTTTCCCTCAGGTGAGCGGGGGCGTCATGTTGAGGTCGAGGTCGCCAAGGTTTTGAGGACGATGCCGGGCGACATGTGTTGTCAAAGGTCAGAGAAAGCTAGGTCAGTCGTCAGTAACTCGAGAAAATTACATAACAGGGCTGGGCTGTGTGGCTTGAGCTTGATGGGAAAGAGGTGGGCAGGGTTCAAGGTTTTCCAGAAGCGTGGTCTATCTTCATGTGTCAATTGGCTGCGTCGTTAGTAGTTGCTCCCTCTTGTCACTTGCCACTATAATTTTGCGTGACAGTGACAGGCCATGACAGGCGTGACGAGCCCCTCCAGACCTTTGTGCGTCGGTTGGGCCCGAGAAAAATGACGTAACCCCCAAGTCTTCGAGTCGCAGCCGCTGCGCTGGTGCTTGTCCTTGCTCTTGTTGCCTGTACTCGCACTCCATCTCAGGCATTTCAAGTCCAATCATTCTTCCTCCACGTTTGTGGCGGATTTCAACAGGCTGCCTCTCCAGCTCGCAAGGACAACTAAAGTCATTAGACATCCTTGTTATGACCCATACAACATGCTGGTCACGAAACAGGCCAACGGGCTGTACAGGACAGAACAGCGGGACCCAACGTCCCCGCTGCGGGAAACATCTCTTATGTTAGGAATACGCTTATGTCAGCAGGATACCAGGGTTAGGGTTAGCACGTTGGATATGTTGGATATGTTGCTATCTAAGCTATCTATGGATATGTTGGATATATTGTTATTTAAGCTATTTATAAATATGTTAAATAAGTTATTATTTAAGCTATCTAATACTAAAGATAGTATAAAGGCTATAGGATATAAAAATATAATTATTATTATATAAATAGTATTTTCTTTATAGCTTTTTAGT
>JALRMF010000211.1:0-85070 GCA_026120015.1 Dendrostoma leiphaemia
GAAGCATGCGATGCGGGCTGTCAGGACACCCCCTTTATCGATCTATTCAACCACTGGAGCAAGGAGCCGAAGGACAAACGGTCCACCAAGACATACTACGCTATATAAAATACTTTAAGTTTAATTTTAAAGCCTATATAGTCAAGTTTGAAGCGGCCTGTGCTTCGTGGAAAAGCGGGTCACGGGCCGAAGGGCACGGGACGGAGTTCGCCGGGATGGTCAAATTATAGCCTCGGATGGTCAAAATAAATTTTTCGTTGATATCGGCTGGGGGAGGTGGAGCTTCGGGCAGGCCCACAGTGGTTCGCTGGAACCCAGGTGCTGCTTCGGTAACGTTGAGAAACTCGAGGGCGCAGCCCCCAAAGATGGAGTTCCACACGTTCCCACATCATTTCCTTACACAGTTGACTGGAAGTCTTGGTGGCGATGTGTGAAGATTCATTCCTTGGACGGTTTTTTTCTTACCATGTACTTGTACATCGCAATGTACCAAACCCGCACGGTGATTCGTATGCATCTCATGTGCATTTCCTTATACCGCACGAGGATGGTCAGATATGCTATCCCATAGCACTCGTGGACTGACTGACTGACTCGGTGCCAAGGACCACCTAGGTAAGAGGTTCCGAAGTCCAAATGGCCGGTTTCCCGCCTTCAGTGCGTATTCCGTGAGCCCCTGACACATCAACCGCCCATTGTTCTGGTTTTCTTGATCCACACATGTCGGCTTGTCTGCGGAATCTCGAGGCGAGGTTCTCAGCACTGTTGCAAGAAAAGTGTTTGGTCATTGGTTTCTCTGTAATCACCCGAGTGTGCCGATAAGGTGATGTGCCACCAGTGAGTGATACATGGCAGAATCCGCTGGTAGCCTTGAATCATAACACATATGCCAGACGCATTTTCTAATATGGAAGCACCGACGCTGCTCATCTAAAGACTAGCGGTTGGAGTGAGCTCAGAGTGCTTATACAGCTGATAGAAGCTAGAAACACTGTTAACACCTTCTTCGAGGACGGGCAATGCCTGTCGCTCATCTCGTGCTTAGAGGGTAGTCCGGGTTCCCGAGCAGTGGGCCTGATCCACAAGAACTGCACATCCGTGTAAGAGATATCTAGGCGTATTTGGGGCCCTCGAGTTCGTTCGTAGGAACTACAAATACTTGCTCTGCTTTTCATCTGTTCCCATGAATGTAGATTCCAGATGAAGCTGTTTCCTTCTTTCCGGCCCATACACACCATTGCAAGACGGACTTGTCAGAAGAAAGCTGTCTGGACATACCGAGGTAATTCAGCTCCATACCATCTACGGCAGGCTATCTTATCGGTGCGACCATCATAATCGTCATGGCCCCAAAACCATTCAGGGTCATCATAGCTGGCGGTAGTATTGCTGGCCTCACCTTGGCCCTCGCACTCGAGAAAGCCGGAATCGACTATGTCTTGCTGGAGGCCTATCCCGACATGACGCCTCACATAGGCGCGAGTATTGGGATACTGCCCAACGGGGATCGGATTCTCGACCAACTCGGCGTGTATGACCAGATTCGAGCGCTCATTGACGAGCCTATGTCCCGTTATCAGGTACGGGACTCTGCTGGACAATTGATGTTTGAGATGGACCACAATGGCGAGAGGGAAACGATGCAGTAAGTCTGTTTGGTACCCAAACTGCGTATCATGCATAGCAAGAAGTCTGATCGGCCCGCTAGACACGCATACAACTATGTGTTTGTGGATCGACGAATGATCCTCGAGGTCCTGTGGCGGAACGTGCAGCACAAGGCCAAGGCACACACCGGCAAACGAGTCGCCGAAGTGAAGCTGCATCCCGATTCCGTAGAAGTCAAGACGACAGATGGTGCGGTATTCACAGGCGACATCTTGGTAGGAGCCGACGGGGTGCATAGTAAGGTCCGTCAGGAGATGTGGCGTCTTGCGGACGCTCTGGAGCCTGGCTACATCTCTGCCGCTGAGCACGCAGGTGAGTTCTAAGCATAGTCCCTACACCTTCCATGCTTCGACTCGTGGACTTGGCACGCTGACATGCCGCAGAGTATTTGCCAACCAGGTATAAATGCATCTTCGGCATCTCAGTCATGAAAGAGTGGCAGAAAGCTCTCGTCATATCCATTTGGCACAAGGACCTCTCATACCTCGTGATGAGTGGCCCACAAAACCGCGTGTACTGGTTCCTCTTTTCCAAGATGGACAAGAAGTACTACGGGCACAACCTTCCGCGGTTCACCAAGGAAGACGAAAAGGCTCTCGCCAATGAACACCTCAACGATAAGGTGTCAGACCATCATACATTCGGTGACCTGTATGCCTCAAAGGTCAGCACCACCTTGACGCCGCTGCCAGAATATGTCTTCAAGAAGTGGCACTTTAACCGCATCATGATCGTTGGTGATGCAGCCCACAAGGTAAGTGATGCTCCTCCATTCTAGCGTGTACCGAGCAGGTGGTTGATGATTGGCCAGATGGACGCCATCGCAGGTTTCGGCGGCAACAGCGCGATCGAGACAGTCGGCGTTCTGGCCTCGAACTTGGTCGACATGCTGCAGAGGAAACCCGGCGGGGTAACGACGGCCGACATCCGGGAGGCCTTCTCCGCCACGCAGAACCAGCGAGAGGCTCGTGCTCAGCAGATGGTCAAGGCCTCGCACGAGAGACAGCAGATGGCCTCGCTCCAGGGAAGACTCGCGGAGCTCACGGCCAAGGCCCTCGTACCACAACTGACGCCGGAATTGCTCATGGACGCCACCGCATCCAACATGGCGGGTGCGGCTCGTATTGAGTTTCTCCCGACGCCGAAGCGCGATCATTTTGTCCCTTGGAACGATGAACTTCCTGCTCGGCCATGGGGCTCGTGGGCCTCGACAACGGTCGCCTCTTGTGTGGCCGCGCTGCTCGGCCTCTTACTTTACCTCTCTCTCACGCAGAAGATACTCTCGCCAGCTACGGCCCACGCTGGCCGACTCGCCGGGTTCATCTTGCCGACGTCCGGAACGCACGGTTTTGCAATGCGCAGTTTTTCCGAATCTGCGTCCGAAACGAACGGGGGAAGTGAGATTGGTCGTTTCTTGTCCCTCGTTGCCAACATGTTACCGATCTTGTACGTCTGGATCGTCGAAGCGCATCGCAACGGGACGGGCCTGGGCTACGCGGCTGCTATCATCACCATTGGCGTGTCTGAGACCTTGGGACTTGGTCCGGCCGCGCTGTTGTACTTCCTGTTCAGTCTGTACACCACGAGGAAGACTGTCTACACACGCACCATCGGCCGGCCCGTGCCTGTCCTCACCGCAAAGGGCTTGTTTCCGGCGCTGTTGATCAGCTACGTCCTGCCCATGGCCTTTGCGTGTAGCCAGGATGCCGCGACGCAGCAGGCTGTCGTTACGTTCTGGAAGCTCTGTCCTGTCTATGCCGTCGTGATGATCGCGTTCCTGTCGAGGGCTGCCACGTTCGGCTCGCGTGGCAAAGCGGTCGAGTGGAGACCGGTCGGCAACGACGACATCCCATCTCTTCTGGCGGGATACTACTCGAGCGCCGCAATCGCACTCTTGGTCACCTTGGTCTATGGAGTGCTCCTGAGCCAACAGTCGCCTCTGGTCAGCATCCTCGAGGCACTGCCGAGAGCTCTGCTGTCTCAGGACCCATCGCTGTACGCTCACTTCCAGATGTGCTGGCTGGCCGTGGACATTTGGTCCTTGTACAGCGTCATTGAGCTCCGGAGGCTCGGGTACGTGTCCACGAAGAGCGCAGTTGAGGCTGCGATTGCCGTCAGGTTTGGCCAGGTCACGATAGGTCCGGGGCCAGTGTTCGCGGGACTCTGGGCCTGGAGAGAGACCGTCATTGCTGGGCTTTCTCAGTCCAGGTGAATCCGCCCTGCCTCAGCCGACCGAGACGCTGTGTTTCCCTGCTTGTGGTATGATAGGCCTCTCTCTGTCTCCATCCCACGAGAACCGCACCGCACCTCTTGGGAGCAACGTTGGTAACTCTTCAGCCCTCGGCAAGACGCCAGGTCAAGACGCACCGTAGACGAGCGCTGACACGATGAGCTGAGTAACATGATGTCCGGGCACCCAGACCGCTGATGTGGATGTCGAGCAATTTTCGACGTCAAGGAACTGCACATGAGCTGAAAGGTGGGGTTGGGGGGGGGGGGGGCGACGCATAAAACAGAGTTCAGGATCGACTCGCGGCTTACAACGTTGACGGGTCGGCCCTATCGGCGCGAGAAACAGGACATTCTCGACGGGTTTGACCACATGTCCGCGGCCCGCAGATTCGGGCCAATCACAGTTCCTTGCAATCTCGGGGTTCCATCAGAAACAGTGCGTGGAGTGACTGCAGTAGAGAGATCTAATCTTATCCATCTACCTCCTCGGCTTCTGCCATCCGGAATCGCTACGGAAAGTGCCCGCTCTGATCCTTTTTTCTTCTTATTCAAATAGGTAACTTTTGGCAGAGCTGCAGTGGTGTGATCTTTGGGCTCTTGCATCGCGCGTTGTTCTCTTGTCTGAATTTTAGAACTGGCGTTTCCGCACAACTATCGTAGCACCTTGGTACCTGAGTCTTAATTTACTTATTATCATCCTTTCTGTTGCAGGGAACTGGGCGCGTTCTGTTGTACCTCGGCCCGAGTCAGCGCAGACCGACATCAGGCGAAGCCAAGCCAAGCAAAGCCAAGCCAAGCAAAGTACAAGTACAAGTACAGTACATTCAACGTTATCGATCCCATCACACTTCCAGTGCATCCGACTTCTACTACAGTAAAGGCGCCTCCTCGACCGAGTGCCCTCGTCCTCTTATCTACTTCCTCTCCCGCCGCCCACAGACCAGCCCCTACATCCATCCCGCCGTCCAACATGTCCGAACCTACCTCCGCCCCGGAGACCCTCCCGACCGGCGAACCCATCCCCGCGCCCTCACCGCCCTCGACAGACGCCGCCTCCTCCTCCTCCGGCAAGCCGCCCGCACCGAGACCGACGACCACCCCGCAGCTCAAGGCCCTCCTGGCCGCCCTCCCCGCCAGCACAGACGCCTTCCTCTCGCACCTCCAGCGCTGCCTCGCCACCCCGGGCGGCGTCGACACCACCCTCCTCTTCATCTGCTTCGCCTCCCGCCTCTCGGGCGCCCTGCTCGCCCAGCTCTCCCAGTCCCTCCTGCTCCTGCGCAGGAGATCCTCCCGCGAGCTCATCGCCGCCCTGACCCTCACCTTCCCCTCGGAGAAGAAGACGACGACGACGACGACGACGACGGCCGTCCTGCTCTCCGCCGGCAGCACCCCGTCCGCCAAGACGGCCGCCGCCCGGCTCCTCGCCACCGCCGCCGCCCGCCTCGCGAGCCTGGGCAGCCTGGCCAGCGAGGCGCGCACCATCGCGCGGCTGTGGGGGCTGCTGGGCATGTACTTCTGGGCCAAGAGGCTCGTCGCGCAGCTCCTCTCGGGCGGCAGCAGCAGCAGCAGCACGACCAAGGCCGTGACCCTGCTCTCCTGGGTGCAGCTGTTCTCCTGCTCCGCCTTCCAGTTCCTCGAGAACGGCGCCTACCTCTCCGGCAAGGGCGTGCTGGGCTGGACGCCCAAGGAGCAGGGGCGCGCCTATGTCCTCGGCTCGCGGTGGTTGGCCGTGCACACGGGGCTGGAGATCGGGAAGCTGCTCGCCGAGCTGGTCGCCGAGAGGAGGCAGCAGCAGCAGCAGCAGCAGGGACTCGCTGAGAAGAGAGAAGGAGTCGATAGTGAGGAGGAGAGGGCGCACATGGAAACTGTGAGGAGGAGTCTGATTATCAACCTGGCCTGGACGCCGTTGACACTGCACTGGGCCACCGAGGGCGGTTTCTTAAGTGACTTCGTCGTCGGGTTGGGTGGATGCATCCCCGGTGTGATTCAAATGCGGAAGTTGTGGAAAGATACGGCGTTATAAGAGTGCATCTAGCGGGACGAAAATACGGTGCGAAGGTCGATCGTCGACCTGCACACCAGAGGTAGATGCTGATCTTGTTGATATATCAACATGCATGGGACAGCGAGCAATTAGCACCATCGGGCTGATCATAGATGTGGTTTCATATTTATGCTCCAGCTTACGCCTGGATCCTAAGTTGTATAGAGCTGCTGTAGCTCAAGATGGTCTCGGTCACCTCCACGACCGTCGCCGTCTCCTTCATCATTTGATAGTACAAATACAAGCCTCACGACCTGGGCACGCCACTGTTGACTTCCTTATCGAAACAGCTCTTTATAAATATTTTCAGTCCCCAAATTGCCACCATGCCCATGTTTGTAAGCCCCGAGGGACCTTCCAAAAAAAAAATCTGGTAAGAAATAAATAGCACTGACGCCCGTCGCCGCGCAAATTGATGTACAGGGAGTGAGCCCAAAAGAAAGAAGGAGAAAAAATAATATTCTAGTAATTACTCGTTATGACCATCGTCCTTTGGTATCATGACAGTCATTCACAAACAAACATCCTGAATCCAGCTTCGAGGCGATTGGCACTGCTATAACAGCAGCGAAGTGACAAGAGTAATGCCGACCGGCAGGTATAGTGACCAGCCCACAGAATTGCTCAATGACCCTGAGGCAGTAGTGTCGAATGGGCTGCCACCTCCCCGCCCATCACTGCTCGGCGACGGGGTCGAAGTTGAGGTAGACAGCGACACTATCGTCGTTTGAGACGACGTAGACGACGTCGTCTCTCCCAGGGGACTTGACGCTGATATTGGGGTCGTAGTCACAATTGGAGTAGTCGACGTGATGGCGGTGATCGAGGTGCTCGGCGGTATGATGGTCAGGCTGGTGACAGTCGCTGTCGGCGTTGAGACAAACGTTGAGGATAGCACTGTGCTCAACACGGGCTGTGGGGTTG
The DNA here is from genome assembly GCA_026120015.1 of Dendrostoma leiphaemia. Lineage (NCBI taxonomy): Eukaryota > Fungi > Ascomycota > Sordariomycetes > Diaporthales > Erythrogloeaceae > Dendrostoma > Dendrostoma leiphaemia. Next base: position 6,869 of record JALRMF010000211.1, read on the forward strand.
TGGTTGTAATTGGCGGCGCGACGGTGGTGGTGGCGAGTGGTGTCGTCGATATACTTGTAGGTTGAAAGGTGGTACTTGTCGTCTGCGCCACAGTGATCTGGTTTAAGAGGCAGGCGTGTATCACGAGTGTGCCCCTCTGCGCAAATGCCAGCACTGAGTTCGACGATGCATCGACATTGTCACAGCTGTTATCCACGGCATCCTCGATATCCTTAATTCCGGAAAGACAAGTGCTCGAGCAGGAGCCTCCAGAGGCGAAGTCGGCTATCGTGCACCCTTGGATAGTGGTTTGATACACGAGACTGCATGCTTGCGGAAGAACACCGTTCTGAATTGGCTGTAAGTCGTTGAGGGACACCGCCGATGCTGTCGAGGCCAACACAAGGACAGCCCATGGCGGTACTTTCCGCCGCCGTCTTGTTCGTGGTATTCTGCTCATCCTGTGATCCGTCCTCAATGTCTCGTTTCCCAGACAGATCCACTCTCGCAAACTTCGCCGGTTGACAGACAAGACGTCGTATGCGGGACCATGCCGGCGTAGCAGAGTCGACTACGGTCTGCCTTTCCAAAAGTATGTCGATGTTGTGCCAAACAGAGTGGAAAGCTGGTGTGAGAGGGCAGAAAGCCTCCCAAAGCGTCTTGCGACGACAAGACCCAATCGAGTCTGTGCAGAGTTCGAGAGGTTGCAGCAACTACTGCCTTGCGATGAACCCGTCAGGACAGAGATGCCGTCTTAGTATGCAACGGCGAAACCGGACGTGTGTCAGGCCCTGTGGTGACTCTCCCAGCAAATAGCTTGGATGATGGGATCAGGAAATGCCTCTTGTTCAATCCGAACTGTCGAAGAGAAACTAGGGCCGCTAGCAGAGCAGCTGCCAAGGGTGTCCGTTGCTCAGCGCACGACTAACTAGCAGACAGGTCTCTCGTGGTTGATGCTGACGACCTCCGGCCGATCGAATCAGACCACCGAAACCAGAGATAAGGTGCTGAAGTGTCGGGTCTGCGGGTTCGCTGGCTGAGCTATGACGCGCGGGTGTTGCAGCGCGGAGTTTGTTTCTGGTTCCTGAGCAAGGGTGCATGCATTGAGGTTCATACTTAACCGACTGCGAACTTCATATCGCAGAGGTCAACCTCTGGGAAATTCCGTAGCGGTAAGGCGGCAGCTCCACCACCGGGCGAGCTCCTCAGCCTATATGCGACGCCACGAGCGCCAAGGCAGCTCAAGTAGCAAGACCCGGCCGTCGATGATGACGAACTGATCAGGGCCAAACAATGTCGGGCGGAGAGTGAGAGTGAGATAACGGGGGTTCAAGAAGAGTCAAAGAAGAAGCGTCGAGCCGGGGGTGCGAAACGCTCGCTTCCGCTTGAATGGTTGCAAGGAGGGCACAGATGAGGAAGAGGGCCGTTTCTCAGGCGGCGATCAAATGAGAAGCATCCGCTCGACGGAGTACAGTGCTATGTACCTGTGGTCTTGTGGGAGGAACATGTCAGAGGAGTGCCAGTGTTTTGAATGTGTGACGGCAGGAGGGCGCCTTGCAACCCTGATCAAGAACACACCCGCGGTCCCTGCCTCATGTCCCGTGGCAGCCGTTCGTACTGCTCGACGTCATGTGAGGACGACATCAGGTGAAGCACTCCATCTGTGTTTGGAACCAACAAAACAACCCACACTGCGATTGGTGGCACAGGACCAGATACGGCAAACAGGTAGACCGTAGTGCAGCCACCACCAACCTCTGTTTGACATTGGGCCCGGCGGGGCGTTTCTCCAGTGAAGAAAGACCGCGCTTTGACCTGGCCGTCTGCCACGTAACTGTCTTGTGCTTGGCGCTGCGTTCGGATGAGCTTGTCCTGGGCATGTGGGCGTGGATGCGGTCGGGTCCCATTGAAAAGAGCACTCCTGCACCCTCTCGCACAGGTTGATTCCGGCCAGGAGGCGAACGCCGGCCGCGCGCAAGGGTTGACCTCCGATATGTTTCAAATGGTTCGCTCACAGGACCGCTGGACACGAACATTCCATTCCATCCAGTGCAGAACCTGCAAGGCCACGAACCTGGATGAACGGGCGTCTCGCGCTCAGCCACGAGCCATGGCCCATCCAATGTTGGTGTAGCGGTCGGGGCCCGTTTGCAGACTTGAAACGCAAGCGCCCAGTTGACTTGGTCAAACGGGCTGAGAGGATGCAGTGCCCCTGCAGATCAGTGACGTCCGCGGGGAACTGGTTGATTGGCCAACCCAGAGACTTCAGTTGTCCCGATGTCCCCGGTTGGACAGAGCGCCACTACTCAGCCACAGCTCCTCCGCCACTTTGCGACTGCACACGTGCACAGCAGCTGACCAGTAGCGTTATGAGTTGTTAGATTCGCACAACCAGTGCTTCGTACCTCCGTCCCCATCCACCCGCACGCAAACGACCTACGTCAAGGCTATCACTATGGCGCTCCCAAACATCCACATATTCTACCACTTCTGGTTTAAATGGCTAGACCCTCTTGTACTGGTGCTCACTGTATACGCCTTGATATTCACCCCTCAGGTCATGTTGGACTCGTTTCTTCCGCCACCCCTCTCGGCTTACAACCCCGACCAAGGCTTCCTCCTCCACCAGCTTGCTGCCATGTTCGCATTCATGGCTATCGCCTTAGGAGGGGTTTTGCGCGTCGGCCATGAGATCAAAGTGTGGAGGGTTATTATCGCAGGTGTTCTGCTTGTTGACATTGCCATGCTTGCCAGTACGTATGCGAGTCTGAAGCAGCAAGACCGACTGAGTCTGGGAGCCATGCGCTCTGCAGACTGGGGAAATATCCTGTTTACTGTATTGGTTACGACTGTTAGGCTCTCTTTCTTGGCCGGGGTTGGTGTGCATGATCATGTCAAGTCGAAGGAGTTATGAGATTGTGAGGAAGCACATACCGCGTTGTCGGCACAGCGCGATATTCCACATTGGTCGACAGGACCAAATCCACGCCTTCAGACGGCGACTCATACCCATTATTCAAGGAGGGTCCAATTTGAACTTCAAATTCATGTCAACGTTGACATCTGGAAGTGCATGTGGTTCAGATATCGTGGAATCTGGAGCGCCACCATTGGCGGGCACGACTCTTCAGCCATTTTGCGACTCGATGCTCAGACTTCAGACTTCAGCAAGTCCTCCTTGAGCATGGCCTAATCTCCCCCAAAGGTAGTTCATGGCAAGGTCCGGTAGGAATTCAAGGCAATGGCTCTTTGGTGGACGGACGCTGGTTCCCTGCGAGGTGATGTTATCGGACTAGGTATCAAGCGGTCCAATATCCAGAGTCGAGGGAGCCGGCGGGACGCCGCAGGAAAAGATCCCCCGTGGCCAACATACCCAAAGCAATCGTCTCTGGAGTCATGAAGGCGACGGGCTGACGCGGCCTGCGGCGTGCCAAGAAGCCACGATGGGACTCGTCTACTTCCCCTTTGAGGCTATTAGCGACGACGTGACTGAGGTCTGCCAGGAGGCCGCGGGGAAGCAAGGATATATCCAAGCATAAATTAACCTGTCAGTGGGCCCATGTTGACGATGCTCCCCCGCTGCGGGCTCCACTCTCGACAGAGCCGCCCAGAGTGGAACCGGCAGTTATTCAAATCCAATTACTCTCATTGGTGGCAGTGCCCAGTTCGAATCGACCTCTCGCCCCGTCGGCGGGAGGCAGGTGGTGTTTCTCCCCCACAAACCGCTGCATGATGTCTTGGCGCGCCCCGGAGTGCTGCCGTAGCTCGTGCGGAACTGCATTCTCGACCGTTCCAGGAGTACGCGCCCTAGCACACAATACTCAGCTCCTCAACATGGATGGTACTGTACCGCGAGGCATGCTTCTCCTGTCTGTCACTTCCATTGATTTGCACACTGCAATCTCCGTTGCAAGTCCACTCTATACCTCCACAGATGGCGACCAGCCAGTGCACGAACAGCATCCCCCGTACTGGGGTATAGGTAATAATACCTAGGTGTCCATACGCCTGGGTATGCTTCGGGAGTACCGCGGCTCACGTGTTGCTACTGCATGCCTTGGAAGGCATCATCCTGTGTCGGCATCAAAGACACCCAGGCACAGTCCAATCATGATCAACTGAGTAGTTCTGCTTGGTCGACAGAGCCTGGGGAGCTGGAGAAGATCATGGGCCTACAAGAGTTTTGTCTAGGCACTGACCGGTGTCAATGATATTCTAGACCAAAAAAAGGCAGTCGTTCAAGATCCTCATAGCCACATAATGAGGTACTCCTGCTTCACGGCATCCGGCCGTCGCTTTGAGGTTCGGATGAACACTGTACTGTACATCGACGTGCTATGGATGGAAATGCACAGGGAGCAGAGTCCGCAAGGGGGTTACTTGCGTCTTCTGAACGACTTGGCATTGGTATGATTTGGATAGACGATGCGGTTCGTCACCTCCTGCCTCCATAGGCACTGTGAAGGTTGCGTCAATCTTCGCCATCTCCCTGAAGTTTCTTGGCAGCTGGGAAGTCGCCCTCCGCGGCTGAATCATACCCGATTGGGAGGTCTTTCGTAACCTGGCCCTCTCCGCCAGATCAACGGATGCGTATATATAGGGGGCCATCGAGGCAGACCAAGACATGCCACGGATTCTTGTCATGCTCTGGCCTTGTTCATCTTCGGCACACAGTGGAGGACATAACCTCTTCTTATCTACATCTCATTCAGCTTAAGGGCTTTTTTCACGGCGTTCACTATGCGCTTTACTTCTCTCCTCGCTGGCTCGCTGGCAGCGGTGCTCGTGGCAGCTCACCCAGGCCACGATGTGGCTCAAGAGCAGGCCGCTCGCCGCGAGTTCCTCCAATACAGCAAGAAGGACCTGTCTCACTGCGCGGCCAAGATCAAGGAACGTGGCCTAGAGGCCCGCAACCTGCAGCGTCGCCAGAAGCTGGCCGACGGGCTCATGAAGAAGAGGGGGTTGTCCCTCAACCAACGTACGAACACCCATGTGCAGATTTATTTTACCCACCTGGAATGACCTATATTGACACTTGAGATGATATCATAGCCCGTCAGTTGTCGTCTCTGAACACCTCGCACTTATCTACTGAGGACTACGATCTTACCACCCCGGAGACTACGCTCTTCTCCAGCAACGGATCCTGTGTCCTGTCTCCCGAGGTCACAGAAGGGCCATACTATGTCGCCGGCGAATACGTCCGCGAAGATGTTACAGAAAACCAAGCGGGCGTAAACCTTACCCTTGATCTTCAAGTGCTCGACACTGCGACCTGCGAGCCCGTTGAGAACGCCTACGTTGAGATCTGGCGTGAGTCTCCGACCCATATTGTAATATGTTTTCCTCTTTCAATCCTCTAAATCTTTCATATTCAGACTGCAACTCGACCGGCGTTTACTCCGGAGTCTCCGCCAACGGCAACGGCAACTCTGCCACCGACACGTCCAACCTCAACGCCACTGTAGGTTGATAGCTATAGCAATAGCCTGGTCCGCCTCAGACCGGAGGCATACGGCCACCAGAAGGAACCAGCTGGCCAAATGGCTAGCCGGGCCGATATGGCCCGACGGCAATTGGAAGAGACCGTACGCGTGTACGCCTAATCCCTTTAGCATATAACGATAATTTCCCTTTCGTTTCTTCTGCTAGATATCATTAATAATAATAGCAAATATACTTATTTTCACCCCCTATTTAAACCTCTTTATATATAGAGATTAACTTACTAATACTAATTAGTAGTTAAATAGTTAACTATAAATAATAAGGTAAAAGAGACAAATCTTGCTTTGAAAACCGCTGCAACGTTTCTTAGAAGAGGTATACCACTTATAATAATAAGCTTTGTGCTTTTAGCAGAAAATAATAAACGGCTTGCAAAGAAACTTTAGCAAAAGTTATCACTAGCAAGAGGCTGTTCTCTTTAATTATTAAAGATAGCTAAGGGACTTTAGTAGAAGTTATTACTAGTGACTTTTTTAGTGCGTTTACAACGTAGAATAATATATAAATAACTTTAAAACCTTTTTGTAAACGCTAGCAGCTTATCCAATGCTATACTATACTTTTAAAAAAACGATTAATTTTGTATAAAAACACTAAGACCTTTTATAAGGTTACAACGGCAAGCAACCAATTAGCAGACCTTTTTGTTGAGTACTTTTGCCCTTATAAAGATCTTACAATCTTTTCTGTCTTTACTACGCAATAAAGGCACTAATAGCGCATATATATATAAATATATTAGCAACCCTAGAGCACCCTACACTGCGTTTCAACCCCTTTTCTATTTATTTTTACTCTGTTTTTAAGCGTATGTATATATATATAATAACTTAATTTTCCCCTTGCTTTTTACCCTTTGCGTTTTATTACTATGCTATATTTATTTTAAGAATCTTTATCCCTTAGATTAAGCAATCTAAATTAGACTAGCATAGCTAATCTTAGCAGTTTAAACAACCCTTTGGTTAAAAAGATAAAAACCCTAGTGTTTGATTACAATGCCTAGCAGCTTATTTTAGTGTTAAGCAACCTTTTAGCAGAAATTGGAATCTCCTAGGCAATATAGCCCTTACTTAACGCCTGCCTTTAATATAAAAAGGTATAGTTAGGCGCTAGTTAAATATACTTATATATAGCAGTTGCTAAAGCAATTGCTACTTACCCTAAGTAGTGCAATAATAACCTTTTTTATTACTTTTATAAAGATTTTAGTAGGTAAACTGCTGATATATTTAACGCTATCCCCTTTAACCTGCGCTGCAACCTTAAGTAAGTCTTTTATTAAAATAAGGTTTATATTAGGTAAAATAACGCTTTTATTAGACTATATTTAGTGACTCTCGCTGCTTATAAGAAACCTATTAAATAAAACCTAGTTAAGCTTTATAATTAAAAACTTAACCTAAGGTTATGCGCTTATAAACGATAGTAAGGCATCTTGCTACTAAGACCTTTTTAACCTTTATAACAAAAAGAAGCGCCTTAGCAAAAGCCTTAAATCTATTAAAAGAAACCTTAGCAAAAATAATTAGACGGTATATAATAGACTATTAAGAAACCCTTAATATATTCCCAAGTTAAAAAAGCTTTAAAGAGTGGCTTGCAATAAAAACCCTTGCTATTGTTGCCTTTGTTATAACCGCAATAAAACCCCTTGCAACTGCTATCTCTATTATATATATAATAAACTATACAACGCTTATAATAAAACCCCTTAAAAGTGCCTTTTTAGTTATATTTGCAATAAAACCCCTTAAGGTTGCCTTTAAAATAAGGCCCCTCTGCGTTAGTTCTAGTAAACTATATAATAAAACTGCGATTATTGCCCTCTGTAGGTTGATAGCTATAGCAATAGCCCGGTCCGCCTCGGACCGGAGGCATACGGCCACCAGAAGGAACCAGCTGGCCAAATGGCTAGCTGGGCCGATTCGGCCCAACGGCAATTGGAAGGGACCGTATGCGTATACGCCTAATCCCTTTAGCATACAACGATAGTTTCCCTTTTATTCCTTTTGCTAGACATCATTAACAATAATAGCAATACACTCGTTTTCACCCCCTATTCAAACCTTTTTATATACAAAGATTAACTTACCAATACTAATCAATGGTTAAATAGTCAACTATAAACAGCAAGGTAAAAGAGACAAATCTTGCCTCGAAAACTGCTGCAATGTTCTCTAAAAGGGGTGTACCACTTATAATAATAAGCTTTGTGCTTTTAACAAAAAACAACAAACAGCTTGCAAAAAGACTTTAGTAAAATTATCACTAGCAAAAAGCTATTCTCTTTAACTATTAAAGATAGCTAAAAGACTTTAGGAAAAGTTATTATTAGCAACCTTTTTAGTGCGTCTGCAACGCAGAACAACGTATGAACAACTTTAAAACCTCTCTATAAACGCTAGCAGCTTATCTAATGTTATATTATACTCTTAAAAAGACGATTAATTCCGTATAAAAACACTAAGACCTCTTATAAGGTTACAACGGCAAGCGACCAACTGGCGAACCTCTTTGTTAAGTGCTTTTGCCCTTATAAAAATCTCACGATCTTTTCCATCTTTACTACGCAATAAAAGCACTAACGGCGCATATATACACAAACACGTCAGCAACCCCAAAGCACCCTACACTGCATTTTAACCCCTTTTCCATTTATTTTTACTTTGTTTTTAAACATACATATATATGCATAACAACTTAATTTTCCTTTTGCTTTTTATTTTTTGCGTTCTATTACTACGCTATATTTATCTTAGAAATCCTTATCCCCTAGATTAAGCAACCCAAATTAAACTAGCATAGCCAATTCTAGCAGTTTAAACGACTTTTTAGTCAAAGAAACAGAAACCCTGGTATCTAACCAGGTTTATAATGCTTAGCAGCCTATTTTAGTGTTAAGCGACCTTTTAGCAAAAATTAAAATCTCTTAGGCAATATAGCCTTTACTTAATGCCTGCCTTTAGTATAAAGAGGTATAGTTAAACGCTAGTTAAATATACCTATATATAGCAGTTGCTAAGGCAATTGCTACCTACTTTAAATAGTGCGATAATGACCTCTTCTACTACTTTTATAAGGATTTTAGTAGGTAAACTGCCAATATATTTAATGCTATCCCCTTTAACCTGTGCTGTAACCTTAAGCAAATCTTTTGTTAAAATGAAGTTTACACTAGGCGAAATAATACTCTTATTAAATAATATTTAATAACTTTTACTGCTTATAAGAAACCTATTAAATAAGACTCAATTAAGCTTTAAAACTAAAAACTTAACCCAAAGTTACGCGCTTATAAACAGCAGCAAAACATTTTGCCACTAAAACCTCTTTAACCTTTACAATAAAAAAAAGCGCCTTAGCAAAAGCCTTAAATCTGTTAAAAGAAACCTTAGCAAAAATAATTAAACGATATATAATAAACTATTAAAAAACCCTTAGCATACTTCCAAGTTAAAGAAGCTCTAGAGAGTAGCCTGCAACAAGGCTCCTCGCTACTATTACCTTTGTTACAACTGCAATAAAACCCCTTGCAACCACCATCCCTACTACACATATAATAAACCATACAACGCCCATAATAAAACCCCTTAAAAGTGCTCTCTTAGTCATACCTGCAACAAGACCCCTCGAGGTTGCCTCTAGAACGAAGCCCCTCTGCGTTAGTTTTAGTGAACCGTACAATAAGACCGCAATCGTTGCCCCTTAACTGTCTACGTATACTATACAACACCTTGTTCCCAGTACCAAAACCGCTTGTACACTGTTACAATCCCCAGCGATACAACCTGTACAAAACCCTTCCTCTACTCAAATACCTAAACAACCACATTGACATTTAAACCTTAACCAGCTTTACAAAGATATATAGCCTAGATTAAAAGTATATAGGCAAGCTATATAACCTATTAAATAATAAGCTTAAGACTTTTTTTAATCTTTGCTAGCACGCTTAAATTAAGCCTAGCTAGTTTTACGCTGTTTTTCTAAGGATTTTAACCAATTGCGCTTAATAATTTTATAAAAGCTACATTACTTATTTTAATATGTTTGCAGAAGTTTATACTAAGATTAAACGGCATTTTAACATAAAAGTTAATTACTTTTACTATTATATAAACTAAACTTTAATAACCTTTAATAAAATCAAGCAGCAGAATAATAGAAAAAACCTCTATATAGTTTTTGAAATCTTACTTAATAAGCTATAATTATGCTAATGTACTTTAAAACCAAATTACGCAAGCAAATAAACACTTAAAACTATAGTAATCAAAGCTTGCTATAAAGTATATAAACTTAAACATGCTTTTTTCAAGCCTGCCATTACCTATAAAAAGCTATTTTCTAACCTATGCTCTTTAATCAAGACTTACCTCGCTTATAGTCTATAATAGCAACTAACTGCTAATAAAGCAAATAACTAATATTATTTAAACCGCCGCTATAACAATAATTATAGCAGAGGTAAAAGCTTCTGCGGCAGCCCTTGTAGCGGCTTTCGTCTGCGTAACGGCTTCTAAGGCTATAATAGCAACCACTACAACAACCGCCCTCTCTAGCAGCGTACGCCATAAAAGAAAAAGTGCTATATATATAGCAAAAAAGGTTATTAGTTAATAAAATACTCCTAAGAGAAACACAACCAATTATATAACTAGTTTATTACCAACTGCCAATTTAACAGCAATAACCCTAATAGCTTTAAGATATACCTAGCAAGTTATAAAGGTAATAAAGCAGACTAAATATAGCTAAAAGACAAGGTCAACGACAACAATAAAAACTATAAAAAGAAGACCAAAGCCTTTACTTAGCTTGCAAACCAAGGCTTTCTATACCGCCTTACTAGCAACAATGTTTATTTTGCTAATAGCCTTAATACAAACGCCATACAATTCCTTATCAAAAACCACTATACCTAATTACAATTCTAAAACATACTACCTAATATAAGTGCCGCAAGGGTATCTATAGCTAAAAAAAAGCAATTTCTTGCCTTATAACAAAAGGACCCTTTTATTAAGCTTAATAAGTTAATAGCAAAATAAGCCTTAATTAAATTTAGCAAAGGATTAATAACAAACTTAATTAAAACTATCGCCGTTAACACTCTAATCAAGCGCGTTAACTTTTATATACTAAACACTCTAACACTCTTTTTATTTTGCCTTGCAAATATAAACTGCCTATGCATTTAATTTAATAATCTAACAAACCAACTTATCTATAACAATAAAACCATCTCCGTCATACGTAAATAAAGCCACTTGTAATTCTTTTTAAGTAAAAAGGAATAGGTAGGCGTCTTTCTTACAAAAACAAAGCTATAATACCTCTATTGTTGCTTTAGCCACCTAGCAATATACCAACTTTACCAACTGCTTAAAAAGGCTGGTTATAATAATGTTAATAAAAATATACTATAATTAATCAAAAAGTTCTATCACCATTGCTAATTGCATAGCAACGCCCCCCAGCGCTTTAAGTTTACTTTAAAAAACAACTGCAAGTTTAATTATAAGATTTTTGCAAACGTTATATATCTTAAAAGTCGCCCTATTCTTTACATTTTAAACTCTTCAATAGCTTTCCACAGTGGCTGTTTCCTTTTATCTCTATTGGCTAAAAACACTTAAAAAGCCCTACGCCTACTATAAATTAATATTTATTAAAAACCTCCTAATATAATTATATACAACGCTGGCACTAATTTTGCCTTTATAAAATTTAAATCAAAAGCTAAGCTAATGAAAATTATATATAAATAGGTTTCCATTAAAGCTTACTAGTTAATTAGCAAGCTAGAACAATACTACGCTTTACTCCAACAAGCCTTTGATATCTTATATAATAAGCTTCACAGTATAACGTCTAATAAAGTAATCTTACAAATAACCCTCAAAGCCATTAATAATACCATTAAGCCCTATAGACTTATTTCTACCCTTTTCGTTTTTAGCGCATACCCCTATATAACAATTAATTTAGCCTCATTGCTATCAACTATTAAAAGAGCCAAAGTAGTATAAAAAGCTATAAAAATATTACGCAAAACAGCAGTTAAGCGCTAAGTAAAAGGCGCCTTTAACACTTAAAATAGACTATCTACTATAAATGTGCTTAAGCTTCTACTTTAGAGTAAGGTATAGGTTTAGCGAGAAAAAGACGGCTAGCAGAAGCCTTATAAGATTACAGCTGTTAATAGTTACAACGTTACCCTTAAAATGCCTAACAGGCCCGCTACCTTCAAATCGACTATCCTCCAACTCTACTATCACAACTCTGATACCTTTGCTCCTTCTCTTCCCCCGGCAACCAACGATAAAGACCACTAGCCCTTCGACGACGCCGCTAATGCTGTTAGTGCCGTTAGCGATATAATTATAGTTGCTACAAAGCCTAAGCAAAGGAGACAATCTCCCGGCTTAAAAAACAAGCTGGCTAACGCCTTCCTAACGAGGAAAAAAGAGGACGACTATAACTTTACCGTTAAGTTAAGGAATGATAGCATTATAACAACCTCAGCGAGCCGTTCGAAGCGTTTAATGCCTAAAAGGTAAACAACCTCGTTAGCCGTAGCGTCTTTAGCTTTAAACGCTATAACAAAGCTAGATATAATAGCCACCGCATCTTTAAGGCCTAAATAGTATAGAAAGTCAAGGGCAAAACCACTAAGCCCTATAAAAAGTCACGCCTAGTTATACAAGGCTACAACAACAAAAAAAAAGCATTTATTCTAACGTAATCCCCTACGATTTAATATACTAGCCAGCGGTTAATCTTAACCCTTGCACCGTTACTATTGCAAGGCGGCATAACGCTATTGTTACACAATATCACCTAAGCATACCTATAATTATAAACTAAACTTATACATACTATACTAGCTGCTGTTTTAGCTGCTCTATAAACCAAATACCCCTAGAATACTATTATTAAAGTAATTAAGCCACTTTACAACATTGCCAAAGCAAGCGTTTACTAGTTTGCTACGTACTAGAGCCACCACTGAAAAAAGCTTAATATATTAACCTTAACCTACGACCTATGCCTTTTAATTACTAATAAACCTTTAAAAACTTTCGGCCTTGTTAGTATGCAAACTAACGATACCCTTATCTTAGCCACGTCAGCTTTTTCAACATTAAAAGACCAAAAGTTGCAAAAGGCCCAGTTTAAGGCCAAGGCCAAGACCTTCCTTTCCCCTAATACTGCTTTAGATTTCAACGGCGCTACGTTAACGATAAATGAAACTAAGCTAAACCTAAAGCAAAAGGGTTAAAGCACTAAAATCGTTCCTATTAATCCCAAGTCAGCTAACTAAGCCTAATAATATATAAAACAATGCGCTTATAATGCCTATATTGCCTTAATTTGCCAACCAAAGGCCTTTTTTAACCTATCTATTGCTGCCTAGATTTAAAACCCTAATAAAAGTAATTATATAAAGCTTAACGGTCGCCTATAGTAGCAACTTAATAACTTATTAAAAAAGCTATGATATATCCCCCTTAATCTAGCAACGACTAAGCTCTTTATATTTACCAACGGCTCCCTAGCTAGCAACAAAGATTTAAGCTCCTAGATTAGATTTATTCTAGCGATTGGAAATAAAACCAATACCAACGATTAATTTACGTTAACGAAAAACCTTATGCACTAAAGTTCTACCAAGTGCAAAAGGGTTACTTAAAGCTCTCTAGCGTCAAAAATCTACGAGACCATTAACGCTTTTAATATTAATCTCTTGATAAAGACAATACTCTGCCTAATAACCAACAAACTCAGCCTTTCTACGATGCCCCTAGTTATTTATATAGACTTGTATTCTTTGTACAAGTGCCTAGTCAAATTGAGTACAACTAGGGAAAAGAGGCTGATGATTGATATAATGGCTCTATGTTAGTTATACGAACGGCGCGAGATTACAAAAGTACGATGGGTTAATAGCGACGACAACTTCGCCAATGCCATGACGAAGGCTACACTAAATAGAGCGCTGGAACGCCTAGTCAACAATAATAAGTTAACGGTATAAGTAGAGGGTTTTGTTTAGAGGCTTATAAACTAGGCAATAAGTATATTTCCTTTATATAGTACGACTATTACTCGTTTCTTTCTTATTTGGGCAATTGGTTGCCTACGGCTTGAGTTTTAGACTGATTTTTCAGAGCATATAACGAAGGGTTACGAGCCGATACAAAAGACTGCTAGTGTAGGTTGATAGCTATAGCAATAGCCTGGTTTGCCTTGGACCAGAGGCATATGGCCACTAAAAGGAACTAGCTGGCTAAATGGCTAGCTGGGCCGATTTGGCCCAACGGCAATTGGAAGGGACCGTACGCGTATACGCCTAATCCCTTTGGCGTACGACGATAGTTTCCCTTCCATTCCTTCTGCCAAACATCATCAACAACAATAGCAATACACTCGTTTTCACCCCCCATTCAGACCTCTTCGTATACGGAGATTGACTTACCAACACCCTCTAACCGTCTACGTATATTATACAATACCCCGTTCCTAGTATTAAAACCGCTTATATACTATTATAATCTCTAGCAGTATAACCTATACAAGACCCTTCTTTTACTTAAGTACCTAAACAACTATATTAACATTTAAACCTTAACTAGCTTTACAAAGATATATAGCTTAGATTAAAAATATATAGGCAAGCTATACAATCTATTAGATAATAAGCTTAAGACCTTCTTTGGTTTTTGTTAGCATGCCTAAATTAAGCCTAGCTAGTTTTATGCTGTTTTTCTAAGAATTTTAACCAACTGCGCTTAACAATTCTATAAGAGCTACGTTACTTATTTTAATACGTTTGCAGGAGTTTATACTAAGATTAAATGGCATTTTAACATAGAAGTTAACTACCTTTACTATTATACAAACTAGACTTTAATAACCTTTAATAAGATTAGGCAGCAGAATAAAGGAAAAGATCTCTATAAAGTTCTTGAGATTTTGCTTAATAAGCTATAATTGTGCTAATATACTTTGGGACTAAATTACATAGGCGAATAGGCACTTAAGACTATAATAATTAAAGTTTGCTATAAAATATATAAACTTAAATATGCTTTTTTTAAGCCTGCTGTTACCTGCAAGGAGCTATTTTTTAACTTATGCTTTTTAATTAAGACTTACCTCGCCTGCGGTCTATAATAGCAATTAATCGCTAATAAAGCAAATAACTAATATTATTTAGATTACTGCTATAGCAATAACTATGGCAGAGGTAAAGGCTTCCGCGGCAGCCTTTATAGCAGCTTTTGTCTGCGTAACAGCTTTCAAGGCTGTAGTGGCAACTACTATAATAACCATCCTCTCTAGCGGCGTATGCTATGAAAGAAGAAGTGCTACGTATATGGCAAAGAAGGTTATTGGTTAATAAAACACTCTTAAGAGAAATGCGACTAATTATATAACTAGTTTATTGCTGACTGCTAGTTTAACGGTAATAACTCTAATAGCTTTAAAATATATCTAGCAAGTTATAAAGGTGATAAAGCAGACTAAATATAGCTGGAAGACGAGGTTAATAACGACAATAAGGACTATAAGAAAAAGATCAAAGCCTTTACTTAGCTTGCAAACTAAGGCTTTTTATACTGCTTTACTAGCGATGATGTTTATTTTGCTAATAGCCCTAATATAAACGCTATGTAATTTCTTATTAAAAACTGCTATACTTAATTATAATTCTAAGGCATACTATCTAATATAAGTGCTGCAAGGGTATTTATAGCTAGAAAAGAGCAATTCTTTGCTCTATAATAAAAGGACCCTTTTATTCAGCTTAATAAGTCAATAGTAGGATAAGCCTTAATTAAATTTAGCAAGGGATTAGTAATAAACTTAATTAAAACTATTGCTGTTAACACTCTGATTAGGTACGTTAACTTTTATATGTTAAACGCTTTAACGCCCTTTTTACTTTGTCTTATAGATATAGACCGCCTATGCATTTAATTTAATAACCTAATAAACTAACTTATCTATAATAATAAAACCATCTCTGTTATATGCAAATGGGGCTACCTATGGTTTTTTTTAAGTAAGGAGGAATAGGCAGGCGTCTTTCTTATAGAAACAGAGCTATAACGCCTTTATTATCGCTTTGGCTACCTAGCAATATACTGACTTTACTAGCTGCTTAAAAAGGCTGGTTATAATGATATTGATAAGAATATACTATAGTCAATCGAGAAGTTTTATCACTATTGCCAATTATACAGCAACGCCCCCTAGCGCTTTAAGTTTACTTTAAAAGACAATTGCAAGTTTAATTACAAAATCCTCGCAAACGTTATATATCTTAAAAGTTGCCCTATTCTTTACGTTTTAGACTTTTTAACAGCTTTCTACAGCGGCCGTTTCCTTTTATCTCTATCAGCTAAAGATATTTGGAAAGCCTTACGCCTACTATAGATTAATATTTATTAAGAACCTTCTAATATAATCATACACAACGCTAGCATTAATTTTGCCTTTATAAAGTTTAGATTAGAAGCTAGGCTAATGGGAATTATATATAAACAAGTCTTCGTTAAAGCCTACTAGTCTATTAGCAAGCTAAAACAATATTACGCTTTATTTCAACAAGTCTTTAATATTTTATATAATAAGCTTTATAGTATAATATTTAATAAAGTAATTTTGCAAATAGCTCTTAAGGCTGTTAATAATATTGTTAGGCCTTATAAGCTTGTTTTTACCCTTTTTATTTTTAGCGCATACCCTTGTATAACAACTAATTTAGCCCTATTGCCATTAATTGTTAAAAGAGCTAAGGCAGTATAAAAGGCTATAAAGGCATTATGCAAAGCAGCAGCTAAGTGCTAAGTAAAAGGTGCCCTTAATACTTGAAATAAACTGTTTATTATAAATGTGCTTAAGCTTTTACTTTAGAGTAAGGTATAGGTTTAGCGAGAGAAAGACGGCTAGCAGGGGCTTTATAAGATTACAGCCGTTAATAATTACAACGTTACCTTTAAAATGCCTAATAAGCCCGCTACCTTTAGATTAACTATCCTCCAACCCTACTATCACAACCCTAATACCTTCGTTCCAACTCTTCCCCTAGCGATCACCTATCGCAACCCTAATACCAACGCTCCCCCTCTTCCCTTAGCAATCAACAATAAAAACTACTAGCCTTTTAACAACGCTGCTAATGCCGTTAGTGCCGTTAGCGATATAATTATAGTTGCTACAAAGCCTAAGCGAAAGGGATAACCTTCCGGCTCAAAGAATAAGCTAGCTAGCGCCTTTTTAACGAGGAAAGAAGAGAATAATTATAACTTTGCTGTTAAGTTAAGGAATGATGGCATTATAATAACCTTAGGCAAGTTATTTAAAGCGTTTAACGCCCAAAAGGTAAACAATCTTATTAGCTATGGCATCTTTAGCTTTAAACGCTATAGTAAGGCTAGGCATAATAGCCACTATATCTTTAAGGCCTAAATAGTATAGGAAGTTAAAGGCAAGACTACTAAGCCCTATAAAAAGTTACGCCTAGTTATACAAGGCTATAACGATGAAAAAAAAGCGTTTATTTTAACGCAGTCTTCTATAATTTAATATGCTAGCTAGCAGTTGATTTTAGCCCTTGCGCTGTTACTATTGCAAGGCAGTATAATGCTATTATTATGCAACATTACCTAGGCATACCTATAATTATAGACTAAACTTATATATATTATACTAGCTGCTATTTTAGCTGCGCTATAGACTAAATACCCCTAGAATACTATTATTAGGGTAATTAAGCTACTTTATAGCATTGCCAAAGCAAATGTTTACTAGTTTGCTATATACTAAAGCTATTACTGGAAAAAGCTTAATATATTAACCTTAACCTATAACTTATGCCTTCTAATTATTAACAAACCTTTAGAGACTTTTAGCCTTGTTAATATACAAACTAATAATATTTTTATCTTGGCTATGTTAGCTTTTTTAATACTAGAAGATTAGAAGTTGCAAAAAGCTTAGTTTAAGGCTAAAGCCAAAACTTTTCTTTTTTTTAGTATTGCTTTAGATTTTAATAGCGCTACGTTGATGATAAATAAAACTAAGCTAAACTTAAAGCAGAAGGGTTAAGGCACTAAGATTATTTCTGTTAATCTTAAGTTAGCTAACCAAGCCTAATAGTATATAAAGCAACGCGCCTATAGTGCTTATATTGCTTTAATTTGCCAATTAAAGGCTTTTTTTAACTTATCTATTGCTGCCTAAATTTAAAACTTTAATAAAGATAATTATATAAAGTTTAATAGTTGCTTATAATAGCAACTTAGTAACTTATTAAAAAAGCTATAATATATTTTTTTTAATCTAGCAACGGCTAAGCTCTTTGCATTTGCCAACAGCTTTTTAGCTAGCAACAAAGATTTAAGCTCTTAGATTAAGTTTATTCTAGCGATTAAAAATAAAACTAATACTAACAGTCAATTTACATTAATAAGAAACCTTATGTATTAAAGTTTTACTAAGTGCAAAAAGGTCACTTAGAGCTCTTTGGCGTTAGAGATTTATGGGATTATTAACGCTTTTAATATTAGTCTTTTAATAGAAACAATGCTTTGCCTAATAACCAATAAACTCAGCCTTTCTACAATACCTTTAATTGTTTGTATAAACTTGTATTTTTTATATAAGTGCCTAGTTAAATTAAGTATAACTAAGGAAAAAAGGCTAATAATTAATATAATAGCTTTATATTAGTTATATAAACAGCGCAAGATTATAAAAGTATAATAGGTTAATAGCGACGACAACCCTACCAACGCTATAACAAAAGCTACACTAAATAGAGCGCTAGAATGCCTAGTTAATAATAATAAGTTAACGGTACAAGTGAAGGGTTTTGTTTAAAGGCTTACAAACTAGGCAACAAGTGTATTTCCTTTGTATAGTACGACTGTTACTTGTTTTTTTCCTATTTGGGCAACTAATTGCCTACGGCTTAAGTTTTAAACTAATCTTTTAGAGCGTACAATGAGGGTTTACAAGCTAATACAAAAGACTGCTAGTGTAGGTTGATAGCTATAGCAATAGCTTGGTCTGCCTTAGACCAGAGGCATACGGCTACTAGAAGAAATTAGCTAGCTAAATGGCTAGCTGGGCTAATACGGCCCAACAGCAATTGGAAGAGACTGTATGCGTGTACGCCTAATCTCTTTAGCGTACAACGATAGTTTCCCTTTCGTTCCTTCTGCCAGACATCATTAACAACAATAGCAAATACACTCGTTTTCACCCCCCATTCAGACCTCTTCGTATACGGAGATTGACTTACCAACAGCCACCTTTCTGCGCGGTGTACAGCAGACAGACGACGACGGCGTGGTTCTCTTCGACACGCTTGTTCCAGGGCATTACACCGGCCGCACCAACCACATCCACGTCATGGTCCATCTTAATGCGACCCCGGCGGCCAACGGCACCCTTCTGGACCTTCAGGCCTCGCACGTTGGCCAGGTATTCTTCGATCAGGACCTTGTCACTGAAGTCGAGGCCACCTCGGTCTACGCGACCAACACCCAGACGCTCACCACCAACGAGGAGGACGGCATCCTCTCACAAGAGGCGGCTTCGTCTGACCCCTTTGTCGAGTACGTGCTGCTTGGCGACGCCGTCGAGGATGGTCTGCTTGGCTGGATCGCGTTCGGTATCGATACCACCCTCAACAACACCGTGAACGCGGCGGCGACGCTCTATGCTGACGGTGGCGTGGCTTCTTCCGGCGGTGGCGGTGGTGGTGGCGGCCCACCTCCCAGCGTTTAAGGAAGGCGAAGCGCATGATCCCAGGTGTATGAGGAATACCGAGAGGACGTGACCTTCGGCAGAGTGTACAGGCTGACGCACTTTCATATTCTCGGACTGGGGCTTCGGTTTAGCTCACGTCCTTTACCGTTATTGATTGTCATATTAACCAGCCTTTTTTGCCCTTGATCAAATACGTGTCTGCCAAATGTAAACATGTCGCGCATCCCCATCTTATCATGCCTTTGTTTGATGTTGCAACACCGAGGTGCTTCTGCGGGCCATTATGGCTTTTATTTGAAAGTGCACTCGTTTCATTGTCAGTAATATTGCTTAGATAGATGGCAGAAACAAGACAGCCTGCCCGCGAGTCGGTGCGTTTCAAAAGCTATCTATGGAACACATAGTAGGCTAGGTGCTTATAGTTCTTAACTTGGCATAATTAGTTAAAGTTTTGGACCAAAATAAGCTTGAAAGCACCTACGTCGGTGGGACCCTTTACTCGTTATGCTCGAGTTGTGCTATAGTAAGTACCTAGGTAGACTTTCACCGAAGCCCTATCAGAAGTGCTCAGGTAGCATTTTCGCACCCAGGAAAACACTGAATATCACTTGCTTGCCTACATAGGCCCAGTGACCTGCCAAGTAATAGCAAGAGTTGAGGGGAGGATGGCGAACTCATTGGCAAGTTGGCGTTGTTTTGGATCATCTCGTCTTCCAAGAGTCAAGTGAGCACCGTGAGTGTCGAACACAGAGGGACTAGTTGGAGGATAATCCAGCTAGCGAACCTGAACCTCTATGCTCCATGATCTGTTCTTTTCTCTTTCCCCCCTTTATCCCCCCCCCCCTTCCTTCAAAAAAAATATTTTCTTCTTCTTCGCCCCGACCTATACAACGCTGTTCAGGCATATTCAATGCCAAGATGAAGCGCCGCAGCGTTGACCAGTACTCAAACTTGACTCAGAATTTGGGGAAGAGGAAAAAAACACAAAACACCCGGTAACAAAAGTGTTGAATGGTACTCCTCCAAGGTTGGTGAAAAATCCAGTTGAGGTTTACAGCGTGAACTTCTGAAGAGGTCAGTCGGGTGTGTTGATATATTGTCTTATTTTTGTACCAGCCACCCACATGCCGAAGTTAATGTAGTAAGCATTCTATCTTTTATTGCGGTCCATTGCAATATTTCTGCCTAGATCCTTGGCACATTGCTCGCCCGTCTCAACGTTCCTAGAGTACATATCTGGGTACACAGATACTTGAAAGTTATCTCACTTCCACTTGTAGGTCTTCGCCCTACTTTAACACAAAACACATTTAAAATATAAATATTTGAATGAAATGTTTTACACTCGGCAATGCCATGTGCTCAACCAGGTATCCTTCAGACACTTATCACCTGACACTGGAACAATGTACAGAATCCACCAGAGACCAGACCATACCTAGCCACCTTTGATTTGATTTGTAACATTGTGCCCCGTTCTGGGACCTCATGGATTCACGGAGTCGTGCATGACAGCTAGACTGTAGGGCTTGCCTACCTAGGTATGGCTGAGGGTACCGAGCTTCCTTACAACTTCGTCCTTGTCAAGTATGGCCAAGCTGTTGGGAACTTATCTGGGAGCGAGATTGAGATGACGGAGCTTCGTCATCAAGTAATGGCTATTCAAGATTATGAAGGTGGCATCAGCTTTCCCGATGACAAACCTGCGTCTTCAACGCCATACTACCTCTTCAGCGTCTTTTGCTTCTCGGCATTGACAGCAACCGTCCGTCCCTCTACCAACATTCCCTTCTTCCTCCTCACCTTGTCCATATACCGCTTCGCAACATTCTCCTTGTCACCAAACTCTCCAAGATCCTCCATCTCCTCCTCCGTGAATGGCACCCAGAGCGGGTCCTCGTCCAGGATCTCAAAGCCTGCGAAGATGAGCTGGGGTTGCGCAGCGCCGGACGTTCTCTTGCGCATCTCGTCTGCGAAGCCAAAAGACTCGGCGACAGGCACCACAGACTGAATCGTGAAGAATGGCGTGCCTTCTTTCATGGCTTCGGAGAGAACGTGCCCGCGCCGCCGGGTGAGCACGTCGTAGACGCGACCTAGGACCTCGGCTGTGAGAATGATTAGCATGCGTGTCATGTTTCGATTGGAGAAAGAAGAGAGGCACGAGGACTTACTGCTTGCCTGGATCTCGCAAGAGTACATCGCCAACATCAAGCGCGGCGACCAATCCATGAAACCCTTGTGTATTGACTGCTGCACCGTCTTGATGACCTCGCCCGTCAGACGACCAATGTTGTCCCGAGCAGATGTGTCGTCCTCTAACGTCGTGATATTTACTTCTTGGATGAACACGGCGATACCCTGCACAGGCTCACGACAGAGCGGACCTTGAGACGTTGCCAGCTGGAAACCATACGTGATCTTATCTGACAGGTGACGGCCAACGAGTTTCTCGTTGGCTTCCGGTCTAAAATCCTCGCGCTTGTCCATTTCGAAGGCTTTGGCAAGACAACCTTCTCTGGTGGCGTCGATGAGCAGGTTGGGCCCAATACGCCGGGGCCCGAAGTCGGCGATGTTGTCGATAATATTCTTGAATGGGTCTCGGCCCTTGCCGGTTTCCAAGAGGGTCTTGAGTTGCTTCTTGAAGTCTTCGGGTGAGAGATACTTTCCTTCTGCCATTAGGATGTCTTCGTCAAGGCTCTCTTGATCGCTGTCGCTATCATCTGCATCATGACCGTTCTGCTCTGCGTCTTTCGAGGTGGCTTTCTTTGAGTACAAATGTCTGATAGCACCAGCATTCTTCCCAAGAAAGTCAGTGACCTCAGCCGGTAAAGGCTGCACCTTCAGAGTCAACGTAACCTGCTTGGAACTCGTGACGCTGACGACAGCACCTCGACCCAGTTCTTTGTTCGCCGGTGGCTTCATCTCGGCGGCCCGCACGATAGTTTCCTTGTAGGGCACGATTGGCTCGCCAGCTTGAATCTCACACCGAGCGAATCGCTCTCGCAGATCTGTCAGACAACGTTCCAGGTGCAGCTCGCCAGCCGTCAGCAGCACATGCTCTCCACTAGAGAATTGTTCGTACTCAGCACAGGCATCAGCCTGTACCAGGAGTTTCAGGCCTTCGATCATCTTGTCCAGATCGGCAGGGTTCGCCGGCTCCAGCGCGACTCTGACAATCGGTTTGCCGCCCAAATTCCCCACGCCCGCGAGATTGACGGCTCCGTCAAGCTGTGAACAAAGTGTCCCAGATTTCAAAATGCCGGAGCCTTCAAGGCCACCAATTCCGAATACAACGCCTGCAGGCACGCTATCGAGACTCTCGAGACTCCGGCCCATGAGCATGTAAAGTGCTGAGACGGTGACTTTCTTTGGGACAGGCTGGTGGTGTGGGTTCGCAGGGGAGAACTTGGGTGGAAGGACATAAATTTCGTCACCAACAGACAGTGTGCCGGAGTAAATGCGTGCAAATCCAATCAGGTGCTCGGGGTCGACTTTCTGCTCGTCGGGCGCATGGTCATCCTCTTCCAAGGTTGCGCTGTCGAGTGCCTGACTGAGATCATCCACAGAATCGCGATTCTCCACAGCAGCTTGTGCTCGTGCGGCCTCTGCTCGCTTCTTCCGCGCCATTTCCCGAGCCTCTTCCGGACTCAGCTGACCGCGGCGCTTGTTCTGCGGCAGCTCGCTTTCAGGCATCGAGACCATCTTGCTGACATAGGCAACCACCGGGTCAGACCTCGACTGCCTGAATTTGACCATCGCGTCTCGAACTTCAGGCGCAATCAATTCCCCGCCGGGCGAGTCGTTGAGGAGCTCTGGGAGTCTCTCTGCCTGCGCAGCCCGGGGAGAGGGCAGTGACTCGACCACAGACACAAGCAGAGCAACTGAGAGTGGTAACCACGATGAGAAGACAGTGGTGAGCAAGGTGCGGGGGTCTCGGGAGTTCAGTACATGTCGAGGCATCGTGATGTTGAGTGACTTGGTGATCTTCTCCAACATGGCGGAATCGCCTTTGCCACTGTCACCGCCAATGGTTGCTGCATATACGGCCCATATTTGCTCAAGAACGAGCTGGACAAACAACGGCTTGAGGTTTCGGCCCTTCAAATGCTTTGGGCCCAGCACTTTCTTGGTCTTTGGGTCCAAGTAGAAGTTGCCCCACAAGACTTTCTCGAGACTGCTGCGCTTGATGCCCAACTTCTTCTCATAAAGCGCCGCAAATTGCCTGACTGTAAATGCCCAGCCGTCTATGGCACTTCCAAAGATGACGTTGTTCTTATCGGGTGCAAAATATAGGTCCTCGTCATCTCGCTCTTCAAACTGCAGCTCGCCGGTCTCGCCTTGCTGATCGACAAGCTGCACCTCCTTGGAAGCTGCCGCCTGGACTCTCTCCTCGATCCTCTCCCGCCAGTTGAGATCCTCCTCCATGCGTTCACCCTGGAAGAAGCTGCCTAGGACCGCGTTGACCTGCTCGAGAAGCTTGCTGAGATGTACGTTTGCCTCACTCGGCGTCATTTTGAGCTCCGTAATCAGCCGGTCCATCTTGTTGATCACCAACAAGGGTTTCAGCTTCTCCTCCCACGTCTGCCGCAGAACGGTGACGGTCTGGCTGCAGACACCCTCGACTGCATCCACCAAGACCACAGCACCGTCACATAGCCGTGAAGCTGTTGAGACCTCGCTGCTGAAGTCGATGTGTCCAGGTGAGTCTATGAGGTTGACGAGGTACTCTTTTGGCTCTGGCGTTTCGTCTGGGTTCGATCTCCTCAACATGCTGAAGTAAAGAGATATGGCCGAGGACTCCATCGTGATGCCTCGCTGCTGTTCGTCTGGCCGCGAGTCCAGATATCGGACCTTACCAGCGAGCTTCGGGGAAATGATGCCATTCGTGGCCAGGAGGGCATCTGTGAGTGAGGTTTTGCCATGGTCGACGTGGGCCAGGATGCAAATGTTGCGGACATCGTCCGCGTGTTGCTGGAGCGTTGCCAGCTTTTCCGGACTGACCACGGGCATTTTGTACGGATTTGTAGTCAGCGCTATGCAAACGAACAGAAGGGAGAAAATGAAGAAGAAAAGAGAAGGAAATCTATCGAGTTATTATGTGTCACTGGTAAGGAAGGCAGTGGTTTGTAATTCTTCAACAAAACTGGCAATTGCAGCGTGTCATGGCATCAGAATGAGCCATCTTACATCGCCGCTGCTGGAAATCGACCAGGGCCCAACTCCTTCCCGTGGGGCAACACAGGTTACCTGTGCTAGTGTGTTTGGTACCGTCTTCGGCACCAACACTAACAAATGTCCTGCGCTGGCTACTCGTAGAAAAGGTGCCCCGCCATCGAAGAAATATTTCCAGCAGGAGACTTCCTCATTATGACCACACCTCAAAAAAGATCAACTGTGCAAGGAGACTGATTTTAGAGAAACCGGTCCACCGGATCTGTCTGTCTCTGCCGACATCAAAGAGTGCCCTCAGGATCAGCGTCTGGCCTCAGGTCCTGAACCAGATCGAGAGCCAGGGCGCATTCCTCTACCGGGGATTTGTGCTTACAGTATCAGCTCTCATCGGCTATCGCACAAAAACCCCAGATTTTCCGTCTCACACGAAATCTCTACAAACCAACACACCCCGCGACGCCAGCCAACCGCGTCCACCACGAACGACCAAAACGCCATCATGGCTACCTACCAGAACGGCGCAGCTCCTGCGCGAGCTCTCGACGACAGTGATGTGGAGGAGGAAGCTCTGGTCGCCGACTACCAGGAGCAGGTCCAGTACGAAGATGGCATGGAGCTCGAACAGGTCAACTCCTTGACCATGGCCCAGCAGACCGACGACATCCAGTCACGACTCGTTTCGGCCGCCCAGCCTCTCGACTTCGCCGCGCCCCTCGAGGTCAAGTTTCAGAGCTACGATCAATACTGCAGCCTGTTCCACTTCATCCTCAACTCTGAGGGCCCCGTCGATCTCGAGCCCCCATCCGTGAGTGCTCCGGCCCCACCCCGCGGCAAGGTAGACAAAGGCCGAACACGTACAATACTAACGCGAGTGTGATAGTACTACTGGGCCTGGGATGTCATCGACGAGTTCATCTACCAGTTCAATACTTTCTCTTCCTACCGCATGCGTCTCGCCAGACAGGCCAACAACGAGGAGGAGCTCCAGGTCCTCCGCGAGAATCCAAACACATGGGGCTGCTACAGCGTCCTCAACGTCCTGTACTCCCTGATCCAGCGGTCCAACATTCTCGAGCAGCTCGCCGCTGGCCGTCGCAATGAGGATCCCATGGCAGTCGCCGGTGAGTACGGCACCAAGAACCTATACCGCATGCTGGGATACTTTTCCATCATCGGTCTGCTGCGCGTCCACACCCTCCTGGGTGACTTCAGCCTCGCCCTGAAGACCCTCGACGATATCGAGCTCAACAAGAAGGCTATGTTCGCCAGAGTCATGGCCGCCCACTACTCAACCTACTACTACGTGGGTTTCTCCTACATGATGATGCGCCGATATGCCGATGCCATCCGCATGTTCAGCCACATCCTCGTCTACATCTCGCGGACCAAGAATTTCCAGAAGAACGCACAGTACGACAACCTCGCTAAGGTTAGTGACAATGGTCCTTGTTAGCCATTCTGGGTTATTGTGCTAACCATTTCCTTCAATACAACAGAAGAATGATCAGCTCTATGCACTGATCGCCATTTGCGTCGCATTCCAGCCCACCCGTCTAGATGACACCATCCACACCGCCCTGCGCGAGAAGTATGGCGACCAGCTGCTCAAGCTGCAGCGAGGTGGACCCGAGTCCCTTCCCATCTTCGAGGAGCTGTTCAAGGCGGCCTGCCCCAAATTCATCTCCCCAGTGCCACCAGACTTCGACAATCCAGAGGCCAACGTCGATCCTATGGACCATCACCTGTCTATTTTCATGGATGAGGTCAAGACCAATATGTGGAATCCTACCGTCAAGTCATACCTGCGCCTGTACACGACCATGGACCTGAAGAAGCTGGCTGGTTTCCTTGAGGTGAAGCCTGACGAGCTCCGCTCGTGGCTGCTGGTCACCAAGCAGCGCGGAAAGCAACTGCGCTGGAACGAGCGCGCCCTGCTGGAGGGCGACTTGGTGAATGTCAGCGACCTGGACTATGCCATTCAGGGTGTAAGTAGAACATCCCTGTTGTAACATGTGTCCTCTACCTCTACTTTGGCCCTGTTGTGCTGACACAATTTCTCAGGACCTCATCCACGTTTCAGAGGCGAAGGTCGGACGTAAGCTGGTGGACTGGTACCTGCGCAACTTGAGCCGCACCTACGTCTGAGGTGTTGATGGAACGACAAGTTACGGTCTCCAGTGTCAGCTGCCATCCGAGTAGCTAAAATTGATATTCGCCGCGGTCTCGAACATGCGGATATAGGGCAGGCTACTGCATTGCACGGGCGTTCCGGTAGCAGGAGATATTAGGGACGGCGTGAACGACACGACGAAAAAGTCTGACCAATAGAGCTTGACAGCGGAACGGAAAGCTGAAGTGCAAAGACAATCTCCGAGATGAGGGACGGGCTTTCGGGAGCCCGCACCTTGGGGCCATAGAAGCCTTGTGGCTCTCAGAAAGACGTCGCTGGGCAGAGGCTTGACACCGCCGGATACCCAAGTCAGCAACGGTGTGCTTTCGACGCCGAAAATACGACCAGAAGCTACCTAGGCACTGTAGAGAGGATTCGGAAGTAATGAACAAGATCATCTGAAAGTTATGTCGGCAGTGGTCCCCGGTCGCCTCGCGTGATGTCTGACGAACGAAATAAGATCAGGGCATCTTACATTCCAGTTCACACAGAAGCTGCGGCGCGAGAGGTCTTTGTTGCCCTTCGCCCGATCATGATCGCGTCAAAGTCGTGCTGGCCAGGACTATAGGGCCAACGGACAATAATTTTGATGGAAAGGCGGGGACGCCCAAATTGAAGGCAACGTACGCATACCATGTAAGTGCCAGTAAGGCTGGCACGCACTGGGTTAGCCATTCATAGGAAAGGAAGGAAATGGCACAACAAGAGAGCAATGCCGCCCTGGTCATATGTTCCGACCTCTCTCGACGTCGCCCATCTGCTTGCAAAAAGGCTCGGTGTCAGTGTCAGTCTGATTCACAACCACCCATCTGTTCGTTTTGGTCATGATGTGGTCTTCTTTTCGCGAGGAACGAGACGTGGTCTAGCAGTGAAATGAAACTTCCATACCCCCCGAGTCCAGGTCTCCCTTATGGGGCAAGGGTGTGGCCACTAAGGCTGAAGAGAAAGTATATTCCATAGCGGCTACCAATAACTGTGTGTATGTACTTTGTACATGGGAGCGGGCGCGGCCCATCAGCTGATCGTATCGGCGACGACTCTGAAGGGTGTCATTATCCTGCCATTGTGGCTAGCTCTTGCTCCCAGCTTCGATCCAATGGACAAAGTGAACGCTCTTCTTTCTCCTCGGCAGCAGCTCATTGCTTCTTCTAATTCAGCTTCTCAAGCGACAGTGGTACGGTGATGGATAGACAGTTTTTAGGGAGATCAGGCTGGACGGTGTCGAGCTTCAGAACCTCAATCCTTCCACTGATATTCGATGGCCTGGTGTGTGATAAGCACTGTCGCCCGCTCGCTGATGAAAAGGTACTGATGAAAGCAGCCGAGACGTGGCTCACGGAGTATGGCCCTGGAGAATGTGAGTGGATGAACCGGGACTCGAACACAACCCAACCTAGGAACTCGGCTGGGAGAAATTTCATGTTGACTTGGTATATAGGTAACAAGGGCCTTAGTTGGTCGGATGGACGAGGTCAGTCACAATGAGCTTTGGGGCCTCCCCAACATCAATTCCGGAGGAGTAAGGGGACTTCGCTGTTCCTCCGTACGAAACATGGCAACGTACCGTCTTGACATTTCTTTTTGAAATGGGAGAGGATGAGATGACGCGCCCGGCCCCATATCCGTCATATCTGATGGCCCATCTCACCAATGTAATACTTGGAATTATAGGCGGGGATATGGCTTAGTTCGAGGCGCTTGCTCGGTTTAAACATGGGAGGGCGATATGCAGACCCACATATCAAGTGCCATCCGCCGAGGGGGAGCACCAATTGGACTAACCTTAGACGAACATCAAGAAGTGTCTTGCAATTTCATCATCCAAACAGGAAATAGAGGGATAGACAGAGGCCTCCCACCAGTCTGTATCCTCGGGGCGTCTGTCGGACAAGAATTTGGGAGTGATGTCTTGTCGAAAGCCTGCATACGCCAAGCCGGCGTGGGTTCAGCAACTGGAAGCGTGTTCCCGTTTCTTGAGATCTGCATGCTGGTCGCCTGTTTGGCCTCATCTTCCGGTGTTGACTACTGTATCCGTCCGCTACCTGGTTGTTGTGGGTTTTGAGGCGACTCACTTGAGTCAATCATCATCGCTCCCATGTTTTTGAAATCCGACGTCTTTTCACGCAGAACATAAGAGAAGACCGCAGTGTCGTGGTAACTGCATAAGCATGGCACCATCGCATGCAGCCCGAGAATTTGGGTGCGGGTGGGCTGGTAGTCACGGTGTCTCCTGTGCACAAAGACCTTGGCGCTACATCCCACTGGATGGGGCGGTTTCTCTCGACTTGGAATTTGCTCGTCTTGGCAACCACGAGGCTGTCGTGAAATGCGCCTGTGTGCGTAGGACCAGGTACTCCGTAGGAAGATGGGTCACCTCACGGTCTTCCTGGTATCGGACGATGGAAACGGCGGACGGGGCTGCCGGGTCCTTCGGGGTGATATTCACCTCTCCAGCGCCCCTCCCCTCCGGATACGACCTCCGTAACTTCGTCAAGGACGAGCCTCACATGTGCTGCTGGACCCGGGGTTTCGAGAATAGCTGGGTGGTCAGTATGCCCGGCCACGACAAAGAAGACTGATCAGCCGACCGAAGCCGCGAGCTCACCCTGCAGGCCTCGCATGTGGCGCATCGCACAGGACATTGCTTCAGCAGGTAGCGATATTGTGTCAACATCCAGCTTGGGTAAGAGTCAACACAACCGTGGAATCCGCTCGCGGAGGGTGCACGTGAAAACCCGGACCCTGGCGGGCTTCTAGTGGGTGTCCGCTTGAGGTGTCACCAAGAGAGTTCCCGCAGCAGTGTCTTGTCTCGGCTCCTCCCCTTTCTGGTGCTGTCAGAGGGACACGATTTCGAACGAGGCCTGTCGATAGGCCCGGACATTTCATTTCATCAGACGGGTAGGATTTGTGGACATCTTCAGGGATGTTGATAAGCCCTTGCGGGAGGGTGCTCGCAGCCCGTCAGCACCGTACGTCTCGAATACATGGTACCTTGAGTTAGACGCTCCCATGCGACGTACTCCGTATGTACGAAGTGGCCTTGGCAGATCTGGAACAGCGAGGGCAAATGGCTGTAGCAGATGTCAGACCGCCTGTTCTTCGAAACTACCCAAGAAAATTCTATGTTGATTGTGAAATCTCCTTGGCGAACCGAGAGCAAGACGGAACGGACCAGGACCCACCAGGCGGCAGTGCTCCTCCCAGTCGGCCGGGGGCACATTTTGCTCTACTCCTAGTAGAGCCTGGTGGTGCTTGGCTGAGGGACGGACGGTCTTGGCCGCACCGGCAGGTTGGCTCGGGACCAACGAGGAGTCGCGTGCATCTTATACGACCGAGTCGTTATTACGTCCGACGTTGTCAGTGGCAGGCTGAGCCAGTCAGCCAGCAGTCTGAAGGCGGTGATGCTGGGGAAGCCAAGAGGGCCAAGGCCTGCGGTGTTCTGGCGAGCATGCAGTCCAATGTTGATCGTCTGGGGATGTGTGTGCGCGTGTGCAGTCAAAACGGGACGATGAGTGCAAAGTAGTTCATGGTCGTTAGAGCCGGACCCGACTGTATAACTGAGCTGGTCCCGGGTGAGTTGACTTGAACTGTTTTGACACTCTGGCCTTGTTCTGGTTGCCTCTGAGATGTGAGATATGAAAGGATAAAAACAACGACGATATTCCGAACCTGGTCAGAGTTTCCTTGGCATTGCCGGTTATTGCTCTTTGAACAACAGGCAGGCACCCCTTGGACCCTGACTCCCGCTCCCGCTCCTGCTCCTGCTCCGGCTCCTGGCCCAGCTCCAACCGGTTGGGTGTACCTCAGCTGGCTGCAACTCTAGCAAAAATGTATGTAAGATTCAAGCCCAAAATGATACAAATAAAGCTTGTGTGCCCAAGTTGTGCTTCAGCCCACGTGTGCGCGTCTACAGGATGGCAGCTTCCACCGAGTCTCTGTTAACATTATATTTCGTTCCCATCTAGTCCTCATACTGTTGCTATATTTCCGTGGCCTGAGCCGTCGAACCATTTCCCAGACATCTCCCACGCAGAACGACCTAACACCAGCGGCAGATCGCAGGGGTTCCTGCCATTTTTGTGCCGTCCAGAGACAGTCGACTCGCGTCCCAAATTCTCGAGCAGCTCATTACAGAAGGGGATATCAGTATTGCATCACCAACATCTGAGGGCGCCTGCCTAGGGAAACAGTCCATCCTCCGATGCTACCACCACCCGCCTGCCATCTGATAAACTCACTGGGTTCCCTCCCGTCTTGCGCTAGTCGAGGTCAGGTCAGGTCAAGTCAGGTCAGGTCAAGTCAGGTCAGGTCAAGTCAGGCGCAGGCCGCAGTCGCAGTCGCAGTCGCAAAGGAAGCCTGTTCACTGCCTCCAAATCCCAGCTTGGGGTAGAGCTGAGAAGTCTCCCTATCCTCGAAGGGACCTTGGCCTACAACGGCGTCGTTGTCTAGCCGTCTAGTCGGCCCCCAAGGCGACGCGCACTCAGTCTCGACTCTCCAGGGCACCGCACCCATCACCAAAAACAGGGCGAACGGGGTATCATCATCGACGGCGGCGAACGGGGACCTAGCCAGCTAACCAGCCCAACAAGCATACCCAGGCGCGCCCTCTTGGTTTGGCTGCCCAGTGCCCAAGCACCACCTCTCGTCTCGAATTACTATTTCTCCCGTCTGTCTCTATGGTGGCCCAGACCACCACTCTCCCCCGACCAACCACAACCATAACCACAAACACTGCCTCCGCCGACGACCCCAAACGCGATCTTGGTTCCTCCCTCTGCGACCGCTCCACAACCACCACCACCACTGCAAGTCGCTTGCCGCAACCCTCATGCATATCGGTACGGGCCTTTCTGCCCTCCTGCTCGCCCGCCATGGAGGCGACCAAAAACCTGGCACAGCGACTGCGACACCGCGCCTCCCTCAGGAGAGACAGCAAAAAGAACACGCGAACTGTAGCAGCTGAGGAGCACCGCGCGCAGACCACCCGCGACTCTTACGGCCAGCAGAAAGCAGGGAGACGCGACAGCGAGAAGAGTCGCTCCAGTGCCAACGACATCCCTGCCACTGTCCCTACCGCCGACTCACCCCCTCCAGCCGCCGCAGCCGCCGGCGACGCGACGGCAGCGAGCCTCTTGACGGGCCCCCAAGCTCCACTAACCCCGAGTCCCGGATCCGATGTGTCGCCTACCTCGCAACTGCCGTCCAAGCTCGCCAACAACGGCGCCGGTCTCGACAATGGTGCCACCGAGACACCTACCTCGGAGTATTTCAACCTGGAAAAATCCGCCGATGACGCGGCCTTGAACAAGATCACCTTTGCGATCCCGGACAAGGCACAGAACGGTGCGGACGCGCCAGTCCAAGAGGATGGACCATACTCGCCAGGTTTCGAAACCGCCGTGTCGAGCGCATCGCCATCTTCCATCGCCAGCCCGCGCGACTCCGTGGACGATGGGACCAGTATTGGAGGTAGGTCTCGGTGCTGACACCAGAATGCCCTATACTTCTTTGAAGTTGACTAACGAGACATTGTCGACAGGCCGGACCAGGTCATCGTTCAATTCGCGACATCGAAACTCGCTGTCGTCCATCTCGTCAAGGTACGTGAAGTTGTCGCTGATTTATCGGTTCAGTGTGCTTCGATACACGCTTTCCTGTTTCACTTTCGTCCGTTTCCCCGCGCATGCAACAATTCATTGAACCTCACGATCGAGTGGTATGAGGTGAGATGGCTCGAAGACATTGTGTAGCGGATGCTGCAGCCCATGACCGTAGGCAATGCGGTACGATACGAAAGGTCATGAGAGTCAGCAAGACGACTGGATCGGAGCGTCTGCAATTGCGAGCATGCCCCTTTCCACAAAGCGAATTGAATCGAATCGACGAGCGCCACAAGCGCGCGCGCACACACACACACACACACACTCAGCAGCAATATGCAGTCGGCTTCAAACATCAGAAGTCATCCTCTCGGCCGAATCGATGGATCGGCCTGCTTCTAGGTCCAGAACGCACAGCACAGCACAACACAGTGCGGACACCCGGCGGCGAGACGATTCCTTGATTGCCACAAAACACAAAATCGTCCACCACCTCAAGACGAGTCAACGTGGTTCTGCGCAAACACACACACGAGGAACCAGACTGGTCTTCTACAACGGCCGTACGCAGTTCTAGCCGGATCTGATGCATCCTGCAGTGCGCACTGCGCACTGCGCACTTCACACCACTTTCTACTACCGGCATGGCTTGTCCTCTCGGCCTGGGTTTGTTTTCGACCTCACCTCGTTCAACTTTACCGTTACAGCATGGGTGGGTGGGTGGACTGGGACGCAGAGCGATTGGAATATTTGATAGTTCATCCGCCGCCGTCTTCCCCGCCTCTGCCCATCATTTTCTCAGCCCGCCTGCACCCCGCTTTCCACAGCGAGAGCTCTCTTCCTCCATCGCAATTTCAGGGGGCTTGGTGGGGGCTCAGCTGGGGGGTCAGGATCCCCTTGGTCAAGTGTCCAGGGTGCTTTTCATTACAGCTGCCCGCAGCAAAATTGTACCAGCCAAGCCTTTTTTCGCGGACATCAGTTGCAAGCCATAAGGGCTGCTGCAACTACAACGGCGCTGACCTACCATCGAGGATTGATTGTCACTCGCTTGCGATGCGTCTGCAACCCGCATTCCCACTTTCCCAAGCCCAATTCAGTCTGGAAGGACTAGGCGATTAGCACTTGACCTCCACATTCTCTGACCCATGGAAGGAGTTTGCAAACTTACCCTCCCGAAAGAAGGCGGCCTCTGGGCTGACCTGGAATGAACTGGAGCAACAACGTTGTGGATCCGACTCCACGAGCTTGTTGCCCTTCTCTGCAGTCATCTTCACCAACAGTACTTGACTCTCTCACACTCTGTCATACGTAACTGCCACATAATTCACATTGCAACCATTGTTTGCTACAGTCCTATTGCATACTGCGACCCTCAGTCGTTGAGCCTGCGCGACACGTGGCCCTTCTTTCCTGTGTCTCTTGGAGTCATACATGGACGCTTGCGTCGCGCGCTCACCGCCGACAGCAAAACTATCGCGATCGAAAATATGGCCTTGCTAATAGGGGACAACCCTCGCAGATTCCGCAAGCACGTCGCCTTCAGCAATGTCAATCTCGGCGAAGCGACTAAATGGAACTTTCCCTCGCACACTATAACCATCAAGCACCCAGTTTACGCAGTGAACCGGCGGTCACGGACGTTTATGGTCGGCATCGATGATCACCAATATTCGCACGAAGCCCTCCAATGGCTATTCGACAAATTCGTTGATGACGGCGACGAGATTGTTTGCGTGAGGGTACTGGAAAGAGACGTGCGGTTGTACGAGGCGGACAAGAGGCTAGAAGACTTGAAAAGAGAGGCCAATGCCCAGGTCGAGAGAATCAAAGCGAAGATCGGCGACAACAAAGCCGTCAGTATCATTTTGGAGTATGCCGTGGGCAAATTACATTCGACCTTTCAACGTCTGGTACGTCTCCTGCCTTCGACTTTCGAGCGCATGTCGCTTTGCCTCGTGCTTTGCTAGCTGACTAATTCCGCTGCTTGCAGATCCAGTTACATCAACCTTCCATGCTTATAGTTGGGACTAAGGGTAGACAGCTGGGCGGCA
The DNA here is from genome assembly GCA_026120015.1 of Dendrostoma leiphaemia. NCBI lineage: Eukaryota > Fungi > Ascomycota > Sordariomycetes > Diaporthales > Erythrogloeaceae > Dendrostoma > Dendrostoma leiphaemia. The sequence continues at coordinate 41,140 of JALRMF010000211.1, forward strand.
TCCAAGGACTCGTCGCATCTCGAAATTCTTTCTCGAAATACTGCCTACAGTATTCCCCAGTACCGGTGGTGGTCGTCCGGCCCGACGAGAAGCGACAGAAAAAGAAGGACAAGCGTGACAACGACCCTGAGAAGCAAATTTACCGCCAGATGCTACAAGCCAGCCAAGGGATACACGAGGCGAATGACGATGGTATTGGTGCATGGGAAATAGAGTCCAAGATCTCGGCAGACGAGGAGGCCGGCAAGGTCGCAAAGGCGCTGGGGCTCCCAGCCAAATTCGATCCGACACTGAAGCCCTATAAGGCTACGCGCCAGAAGAGTTCGCTGTCGGTCGCGACGTCGGTGGGCGGAGAGCCCGAGCCAGGTCGGCTGGTCGCAGACAACGTTGTCACCCCGAGCGCCAGTGTGGTGAACAGCGAAGACGAGGCCGAAGCTAGCGGCGACGAGGAGGACGGTTTCGAGGTCACATCCGGGGCGAAGCTACTGCAGATGCAGAGCAAGCAGAACAAAGAGCTCAGGGCGCAACTCGAGGCACAGGAGGAGGAGCAGAAGAAGAAGGACCGCCTCCACGCCATGGAGGTTGGCGAGGGTGCGGCACTCCTGAAGAAGCCAGAGGAGCTTGATTCAGAGGAGGAGGATGGGGAGGAAGAGAAGGAACAAGAGGAGGAAGACGACGAGGAAGATGAAGACGACGAGGATGGCGGAGGGGCAGTCAAAGTGTCGTCAGCGGAGTAGTTGATAGGCGAAGACTCGACTCGACCATACTCACACTCATGGACTTTTTCATTTGCATCGGAGGCAGGCGAGTGGGTGAAGCATTACTATCTGGGAAGGTTGGTTCTGGACTCAATAGAGTCGATCAAATCTAGCACGGAGTTTGCAGGACATGATAGGATGGGGAAGGGTCAAGTGGGTTTGTTTTTTCGGGTGTCCGAGGCCACCTCTCCAGCTTCGCGAACGGAGCCGTCATTCCGGAGCGGGAAGAAGCATGAAAAATACCAGATAGGGGCATATCACGGCTTGAGGTCCCAAGTGGTAGAGCGATAGGCGGGCTGCCATGGCGATGGCATTGCATGTGTCTCCTTGATAAGACTCCATAGACGAAGAATAGGTCTTTGGTTGGGAAGGACTGCATCAGCTCAGAAAACTCGCAACGCTCATGACCCGTGGATTTGTACCGACAGTTAACTGTTCTCGTTTTCCTGTCACCTGTTAAGCATGGTCGCGCGTGCCGAGCACTGCTCATGGTCTCCTATGCACAAGTACTTGAGCTTACCTCATATCTTTAATCCAAAGCCCTTCACGAGGAGGATTTTCAGGTTGGCCACGAGGGGAAAGACGGCTTACTGTGTACAGGTTCCGCTTTGCCCCTCCACACCACCTTCACGAGAAGCGAAAGAGACAAAGAAATATATGCTGCAGCAGGATGACCCAGCGGCGCGCGTGTGCCCGACGGCTGCATTCCCTGTCGATCGGAGGAGGTCCCTGCTGCCCTGGCGTGCCCTGGCGGCGGATGCGTGGCTCCGGCAGGGACATGGGGGTTTGATTGGAGATTGGACGAGGGGGAAGCATTGGGCCTTTCCAGACCGGCACCACAAGAGGCGCAGGCCGCGCAGGGCCATTTTGACACTGGAACCCTCCCGATCTGTTCCAGCGTTGCCCACTGCCGGCGTCCCACGGGCTACGGGACACTAACGGGGTATACGGCACGACTTCTGTTTCGTTCTTCTGGGCCCTGTTTTTTTGCACCATACTGTCCAATGCGCAAGAACGACTACCGGACCACTTGCTACTTAGTTACAACTGCGCACCCACTTTCTATTCCGAGCACCACGACTTTATTAGACGACGGCGATCATATTCTCTTTCTCTTCTCTGGCCCCGACGAGCCTTGTGCAAGGATGAGATCCGACTTTCTGTGATTGGCCTTTCGATTCGTCACGCCGCTCGTTCAACGACATCGCAACCCGCGACTTGTGTGCTGTGAAATGTACCACCACATGTGCATAACGACAAGCTCGAACGAGACAGAGACAAAGACAGTCCTGCGGCTACCTCTCCTCTGCACACGTCGATAAGCGAACCACCGTCGCTCCCACCGCAAACCCGCTTGCCTCGAATTCACGCAAATGAGACCGTTCTCCTCGTCCTGCGACGATGCCGCCTGCAGCGCCGTTCCGCCCTCCACGACCTTGGGGACGGCCCTCTCCCTGACTCCCTTCCTCGCCACCTTCGTCCTCGTCTCCCTCGCCGTCTCGCGCACCCTTTTCCCGCAGCTATCCCGCCTCAACGGCGCCCGCGACGGCGAGGACCACTTCCTACCCGCCTCCGCCCCGCCGACCCTCCAACAAGTCCACGCCGAGCACGGCTCCAAGTCGTTGCGCAGGCGCCTCGCCGCAACCACCTTCGCGACCACCATCGGGCTGGCCACCGTGCTGGGCGAGCTCATCCTCTCGGAGATCGCTGACGTCGTCAGCGCCGAGGCGCGCGACGCCGCGCTCAGGGTCGTCGTGCCCACGCTGCTGCTCATGCTGGTCGTGCTGATCCCCTTCCTCGAGATCCAGAGCGTCCTCGCGGGTTCCGGCCTGTGCACCTTCCAGCGGTCCTCGCGCGGCAGGTTCCCCCGCTGGGCGTGGACGCTGCAGACCGTCGGCTTCGCCACCTGGCTCTTTGTCTTCTGGTCCATCGGCAAGGCCGTGCCCGCGGGCACCGGGTCGGGAGGCGATGCGGAGGGCTTTCTGTACTCGAGGGCTGCCAAGGTCAAGGGCAGCTTCGACGCGACGGGCATCTCGATCGCGACGAGGTGGAAGGAGGGTGGCGCTGGGATGGCGAGCAGCTGGACGATGGATATGCTGGCGAGGGCGTGTCTAGAAAGGATTGGTGTCATTGGGATCTCGCTCATGGCCTTGCTGTCTGGATTTGCAAGCGTGAGCACCCCGTGGCACATGCTAACGGATAGCACGGCCAGGCGGAAAAGGCCGGTGACAGACTCGGATGTCGCCCGGAAGCAGGCCGGGCTGGAGGCCGCGAGCGAGCTGCTCATGACGAAGCGGCACCGGCTGCGGTCACTCCAGAGGAAGATGGCGGCTACGACGGAGTCGAATCCCAGATCGCCGGGCGTCATGGGAAATATCGTAGCCTCGTTAAAAGGTATGGGTGGCGTCGCAGGTGGTGATGCGGCAGAGGTCAAGGCGCTCCAGCTCGAGATCTCGGGGCTCGAGACGATGGAGGCGAACTTGAAGTCGTCGCTCTCAACGCTCAAGAGCAGACAGGCCGTCGAGGCCCGCGCGGGTACGGCATGGGGCCGAGTCCTCGCCATCCCCGCGTACGTGTTCAGCGTCTACTGCGTCTACCGTATCCTTGCGACATCGCTCACCTCCTTCCGTCGTCTTTACTACCCCGCCTCGGCCTCCTTCTCCTCATCCGACCCCATCAACCGATTCTTGGGCCTGCTGGCGAAGCACTGGGATCCCAAGCTCGACCAGATCGCCTGGGCGCGACAGATCTCCTTCTTGCTCTCGGGGGTCATACTCATCGCCTCCGCCAACGCCGTCGTGCAGACGTTCCACATCTTCGCCAAGTGGGCACCGGGTCTGCTGTACCAGGCGCAGGCGAACCTGGCGCTCATCATTGGGCAGATCAGCGCGACATATGTGATCAGCGCCGGGCTGCTGCTCCGATCGAACCTGCCCAAGGACATGAGCAGCGCGGTCGGGCACGCGCTGGAGAGCGCGCTCGAGCCTACGTTCGTGGACTGGTGGTTCGAGAGCTGGTTCTTGTTTAGCTCTACGGCGACGGCCGTGGGAATCTGGGTTGGGAGGAGGATACATGGACCACATGGCAGCGGCTTTGGGGACTGGGGCGAGGAGTATGATTCCTTCGGGGAAGAAGAGATGGGCGAGAAACGGGCTTGATGTCCTGTTAGCCCGCTCGAGTCTGCATGCTCCCTTGTCTGTTTCTTAGCAATGACCAGCGACTGATATGAACCATGTTCATGATGCAATACTTTGTTTCCCTCTGCGACTCGTGGACTGTTCTCTGGTGATGTGCCGTCTACCCAGGACCGACCAACAAAGATGCTTGCCTTGTTGGAAAGTCAACACGCACGTCTTTGAGAGCGCCCCGATATTTTACCAGCCTATGCTGGCGAAGCAGCTACTACAAATGGCTATGGAGTTCAAAATGGTGGCCGCTGGCGGGGAGCACTGGTTGTCTCTGAGAGCCATAGCTCAAGAGGAGCTCTTTGTAGGACATGTTCCGGGCACCCTGTGGCGAGATCAGACGTCAGTTCTGTGGAAGTCGTTTTCGCTGGGACGAGAATTAGTTCTAGCACGATGAGTTTCCGTTTCTAGAATCACCACATTAATCACCCTGATGAGCATCTCATCCTGCTTATCGAGGTTTACATCAGCACATCTTGCCATCACGTGCGTTGAGAAACGGACGACTCCCTTTGTCTTCTTGTCACATTCTTTGTCGATAGGGGCACAAGGACATGGTTTCAAGTAAAGATAATATTGCTGTGTCTATCGGGGGCCAGGTGAGATTCTCCCGCCGTCTTCCCCAAGAGCCATCCTCCATCTTCCACCGACGACAGTCGAAGCCAAGATGTAAATACTGGCTAGAACTCGTAATTGTTTCCTGGATTGAATTAGAGGCAAGAACCTCACTAATACTTTCAATATCTGGCTCGTCACCCAACCCGTCGTCCGCTTGCCAGCAGGAATGCTCGCCACCATCTTCCCATCTCAGTAGCAACGACGACAGCGACATCATCGCCCGCAATGCGACCCTTCGTACGCGTCTACAAGACCAAAAGACTTCCAAGGTTGTGCTTCAATTGCAGAGACTCCGATCACCACAGTATCGAATGCCTCGGGCCTGAGGTCTGCCGCAGCCGTCCTGCGGACCAGTGCCACCATCCGCGGTTATGTTATTCCTGTGGGTGGCAGGGTCACACCGGGCCAGCTGCCCCAAGCACCGCTCGAAGCTCAAGCTTAAGACGGGAGGACGTGCGCACGGTACTTTGTGAGATGAAGCGCAAGAGCCAAAGGGCGACGATCAAGATGCCGCCGACTACTGTGCATGAACGGGTCCGGTCGAGGGCAAAAGGACTTGTAATCCTTGAGGCTGCGTGGACGAGGAATGTTACAAAAGTTCTCGTCTCTCTCATGAGCCCATGTCTCACCGAACCAAGGGGTAGTTCGCTTGGGCACCCAATGAAGGGCTGCAGGTCATGGCTCAGTCAAGGCGGGAGTTCCTGTGGTAGCCACGACGAGAGCTTGACAGTGAGCTGCGAAGGCGGTATCACAGGCGGCTCGCTCAGTACGAACGCAACCATCGCATGATCGAGACGCCTTCAAGACGCTCTCGCCCGTGAAGAAAAGCACGTCGAATAGCCGTCGAGCGACTTGATCCGAGGACGGGACAGGCGGTTCGTTACCCGTGACTCCATCGCAGCCCAGCCGTCAGGTCCGATCTGGTACCGAAACAAGCGCAGAGGGCACAAGTGTCGCGGAATGTCACATCCAGCCATCGGTATAGAATCAAGCACATTGCCATTTCTCTGAACTAGAGTGGAATCAAGTGCCCTGTATGTGGTCCGTCTACAGCACATCACTGGGGAGAGACAAGTCAAATGGGTTGCCAAAGATGGTTCATCGTCTCCTCCTCAAGCTTTCCCATCGTCATGGACCTCACCGCCATGGCCAAGCCGCTCATAAGTAATAGGCATTCCATTTCTATTATCCTCGCCCGGATCAACACCACAAGCAGTCGTACTGAGGTTGTGCAACCCTCTCGGTGGTTTTCCAGCCCCATTTTGTTCGTTCCGTTCTCCTTAGGTGCCTTCACCTCCGCGACCTCAGCGCACAACAGACCGCCCATCACCTGCTATCCCCAACATCCCGAACTCAGTCTAAAAAAAGTCCCACCTCGTCAACCCATGACATCGAACTATGAACTATGTGCCCTGGAAAAGAAGAAGGATTCCATGCAGGCCCACCCTCCTTCTGTAAAAACAAGAGCCGCGGATGGGGAAAGATACTGTGGTATCAATCCATAGCCTAGGATTCGCAAAATCGTCATTCGAAGATAACCCGTGTAGAGGAGACCGTCAAATGTTTGAGAAAGGGAGGATGCTGAGATGACCCCGCCACGCCGAGACCGCGCCACCTTTTCAAACCCTGATCTTTTTGTCCCGGAAATCAACAGATGGAAATGAATCATCAAGTTTTTGCCTTGCACGAGGTGCCGATCCTCCTCTTGTTCCAAACCCTGGCCAGAGCGATGTCGAATATGTGACACGAGAAGGCAGATTGAACAATCCCAGTCGAAACAGATTTCCGAGGCTGCTTTAGCCGTGAACACCTGAAATGACGGAGGAGATGGCGGGTATATCATGAAGCTCAAGAAGGGACGGGACGGCCACGGCGGCCCTTGACAGAAGCGGGGACGGTCGTCCAGCCATCGGGGTCAACAGCTGGTGTGGTGGGAGTGGTGGGCTGCTGATCGCTGCCACGGCGCTGATCAGTGCTCCTACGACTCGTTTGGCGGCCCTCGAAGGGTTGTCCGCCCCTTGGGGCACCGCCTCCACGGCGGTCGCCTCGGTCGCCTCTAGGTCCACGGGGGGCTCCGCGAGAAGGACCGGCGGATCGCCAGTTGCCGCTCTCGCCAGCGCGGGCGGTCTTCGGGGCCTCAGCGTTGCCCTCGCCAGACTCGCGAGTTCGGACGGGAATCTTCTGCTCAGATCCGTTGACACCATTCTCAGCGGTCGCGGTAGTGGCCTCCGATTCTTGAGATGGGCTGATGACAGCATCGGTCGTCTCAGACGCAGTGGAAGCTGGGGCTTCGACATCGGCATCCGCAGATTTGCCATTTGGCTCCACAGCTTCAGCGGTAGCCTTCTCGGCGGCCTCCTTGGCGGCTGCTTCCTTAGCCAGTCGCCTCTCCTCTTTGGCCTTCTCCTCAGCTTCCTTCTTCTCTTGCAGCTCCTTTTCCTTCTTCTCCTCAATCTCCCGCTCACGGGCGGCAGTATCAATAGGTCTGGCGGCACCGAAAGGGCTGGCTTTGGAATCGGAGCCGAGGGACGGCGACACGACGCCTGGAGCTTCGGACACAGTACGCTTCTGCAGGTTCAATCTGGGGCGGCCGGCAGGGGCGGCAGGGGCGGCAGGGGCCAGCGCGGGCGATGGCGGAGCCTCGCTGCCAGCGCGGGATGCCACAGGAGACTTGCCAGCGGCAGCATCTGGTCGCATCTTGGCACGCCAATCGAACTCCTGCTCAGCAGCTGTAGGAGCACGTGGCTCGCGGGGCTCGCGGGGAGGACGAGAATCCTGACGTGATTCCTGACGACCCTCACCAGGGCCCCAGGCGGCAGGAGATGCTCCGCGGTTGGCGAAGGAGTTGGTCCGCTCGGTCATTCTGTGGCCGGACCGGCTGCCAGTACGAGAACCGCCGCGCTCCATGACTGGAGCAGCAGCAGCGGGCGACAGAGGTCCCTTGCGCTCCCAGCTCATTTGGCTGTAATCAGGGCCTGCAGCACGGGGTTCACGGAACTCGCGAGGCTCACGGGCATCGTTGAACTCTCGTGGACCACGGTTACTCTGGCGGGAGGGCATGTCAGGCAGGGGGCCCTTGCGCGACCAGTCGGAAAAGTCACGGTTGCTCTCATTGCCGTATCGGTCCTTGGCTGTCAAAAGGTCAGTACACAAGGCCCTAGTAGGAATGGAAAGGACAAGACTGAGACAGAAACGTACGTGGGTCGGCGACGCGAATGCGTATGTTGCGGTTGAAGAAGCTCTCTTCGTTCAGACCCAGCGCCTTCCTCAGGTCGTCCGGTGTGGCAAACTCGGCGTATCCGAAGCCCTTGGGACGCATCTCGGCTCTGTCCTCGACAATACGGACGTTGACCACCTCGCAGCCAGCACTGGTGAAGAAATCGGTCACGGCCTCTTGGTTGGCATCGTAGGAGAGGTTGCCTAGGTGAGCGGTGTAAGGAGGCTTGTCGGGAATAGGAAGCTCCTCGCGCTCCTGACGGGAGTAGCCTGACCGAAACGATTAGTGTCGAGTCAAAATGAGTTGCGATAGCCAGCATTTGCTCACCTGCGAAGCGGTCGGTGCTGCCGCCAATCCCACCATCGCCTCGGCTGTAGCTGGAGGTGTATGTGCTGCGCTGGCGATCAGTGGATGGGAGGGGTTGGGTGCCTAAAAATTGTCGTCAGTTACATGTTGTCGTGTGGGGAGTCATCTGGTGCTAATGGTCCAAGTATGATATCTTGCCAAAGGCTCGCATAGAATAGGTCGAGTCAAACAGGTTGGGGGTCGGTGTCTGGATGGGACGAAGGGATCGCAAAGCTCACCGTAAGTTTCCTCGACTTCATCGGCCCAGTTTCCGCCGCCGAGAGCTGAAAGAAAGGTCAGCCTGCGATGCGACCAGCGTAGGAGAGGTATTGTCCCGCGGAGAGGGGCTCGGACAGATACACACAGTCATCCTTCATGAACTCATTGAGCGAGAACTTCTGAGCCTTTTCCTTCTTAGGAGCTATTGACATCGCGAATTCGTCAGCAAACGCCTCATCAAAGCTATTGGACAGCCGGGAGTATCGTACGCATGATTGCAGTGTTCGATGGGGACTTGACTACGCGCGCACTCGTGGAGGCCCGTAGACAAGTTGGATGGATGCTGTCGGTCGAGGAGACTCGTTCGCTCGCGTGATGTGGGTCGACGAAAAGTCGTGGAATCTGGGTTCGAGAATCAAATCGAAATCAGTGCGCGAGCTCTTTGGCTATGGAACAGCCCCGGTTTGGTCGACTCGACTCCTCACAGCGCCGAAATAACACTGCTGGTGCGGTCAGCTAAAGAGACAGATCCGATTGCACTGGTAATTCCCTCGATGGTCGTCGCAGAGGATGATGTTCGTCTGGTCAAAGTGGATGATGCCTTGGTTGATCGAATGGTCGATACTTAGGAAGGGTGGAGGTGCACAAAATTGATCGGGAGGTGGTGGTGGTTGAGCCCAGCAAGGTTCTTTCTGGCTGGAGTATCGCTAGCGTGGAAATTTTGGGGTGTCAGGGTGTGGCCCCTTCCCACCCCGCAGCGCAGGAAAATTTGGCCCTCAAGACTTGAGGCAAGTGCCAGTGGGTCAGGTCGCCTCCACGCTAATCCCAAAAAAAAAAACAAGTAGCGCACCCTTGGTCAGATCTGGCTACCTTGTCAATATGCAATTGTGAACCAGGAAATATTCATCTATCGCAAACATGAGGCTCGTCTTCCTTTGCTCTGCAGGTACAACAGCATCTGATACCCAACCCAGCCATTTCACGCCAAGCACCGCCGAAGTCTGAAATCACGCTCATGCATGGCCCATGAACTTTCTAGCTGACATAGTCTCCTTCAAACCTGCTCCGATATCCCACGTACAAAACTTAGCTCCGAGTTTCCGTCCTCCTTTCAGAAGTCTTCCCATTGTGCTGCTGGGTCAATGGCCTCGGATCTACCCTCTTCTGGGACCCAAACTCGGGCAGTCGAGACAAAGCATGAGCTACCCAATGGGCTTGCAGAAATCGTAGCCATGAGTCTCCGAGTAGGAGCTGGCGCAGGAGCTTGCGGTCTGCTGTTTGGAGCAACAGCTGGTATCGTCCGTGGAACAACACCAGTCCTGTTTACCATGTTCTCAGGCCTCCAGTGGGCTGGCATGAGCTCTGTATATTATGGCAAGTCCCCTTCTATAGAAGCCATTGATAATTGGAAATCATAGCTGACTGGCAGGCAGGTACACGACAGGTCGTCATTGCAAGACACGGCCCTGAGAGCCAGATCACACCAGCACAGAAAGTAGAAGCTAGTGCTCTTGGAGGTGCCATAGCCGCAACGACCATCGGAGGGATACTGCGTAGGTGGTCCTTCTTACTTCAGCTATTGAACCCGGCCGCTGATATTGCTCAGGTGGACCAAAGAGTATCGTTCCGGGAGCATTGGTGTTCTCTTTCCTCGGCGCCAGTGGCCAGTTTGCAGTCAATAAATGGGCTGCGTCGCGAAAGTCATCTCCAGAGAAAAGCAGTAGCTGGCTTGGCTCTAAATGGAGCCCGATGACCAAGCTCTCGGATCAAGAGTATGAAAGCATACTGGAGGAGAAGCTCCTCAGGTTGGAAGCAGAGATTGCCCTCATCGACGAAGAAATAGCCAGTTTGAAGGCACAGAAAGAGCAGTAGCAGGTGAAGAGTGCTGCACACGCAGCTTCAAAACACGGGCTGGAGAAGTCCTGAGCTTATTGATATGACAGAGAGCATATCATCAGCACAGCAGACAAGGCTTGGCCCCGTCATCTACTGGACCAAAATGCGTCAACCATAGCCACACTTCATTGGCCATGATGATGGGATAAATGGGAAGCAGATCAATCCGGAACCCCGGTATTTTCCTGACGGGCCAGCTTCTGCTGCATTGCCCAGTTGGCAATTCTCCACTCTCGGGGTGCCATACAAACAACATACGAATACAACGCCAACAAGAGTCGCCGGCCACCACGATACCAGGCGCGGGCACAACAGTGTTGCGAAGTGGGATGTCTCAAGCCAATGTCAATTACACACTATCATAAGCTTCCCAGCGCCAAATTATGTACGGTACAATCAAGGACGGCCTTACGATCCCAGCTCAGTTTCCTTCGACGCCTGCGTCACGCTCTCTGGCGGTACATATCCCTCAGCTGAAATGCTGTCGGGTACCGACTCTGGCTGGTAGTAATCTTCGCCTTTGAATTTGGAACCACCGGGACCTGGTGGATTCGAGCCAACGTTGTTGGTGGTTGCGCTCGCACCTTGTTCCAATATGTCATTGCCCTTCCGCTCCTTGCCAGCACCAACAATGTCGGACCTGCCCAAGGCCTTGCGCGTTACGATGTCGTTATCATTCTCGCCTGTCTGATCGAGCTTGTCCTCGGGGCCGCCGGCGCCTTCGAAATGGGTGCCGCGGGTTTGCCTGTGTCCATTCAGGTCAGCACCGTATGTTTACAGGCAGAGAAAGGGAAGGACTTGCCTGCCGCGGTCGTCAAGCTCCCCGCCCTCAGAGGGTGGAATCCGCTTGTTGTAGCTGCCGCTTGTGCTAAGCTCGTCCCCGTACTTGACCTCAGCGCCGGGGAATTTGTTTTCGGCGCCTGCGTCGACACCAGCATCGTCTACTGAGGTGTTGTTCTTGCCCGTCTTCGCGGAGTAACTGTTCAAGTCGGCCTCAGCCTGCTTGGCGATGCGGTCGAGTCCTTCGTTGGTAGGAGCCATAGTAACTTGTTGATCTGTGCAAGAGGAATCTGCAAATGGGCTGGGTGTGTGAGGTGTGGACGTCGTGCTCTCGAGAAAATGACAAGTTTATTTCAAGTAAAGAAAGAAGAAGGCCATCGGTTGCTTGCTGGGCTGAATCAAAGAATATATAAGATTTCTTGGGTCTTTCTATCTCAGTATCTGGTGCTGCCATCAGACGTCATGCCAGTATTGCTACTGATGTAATGGTGGGTATCGCCCGGCAGAAGGCTAAGTGTGATGATCTCATAGTTACCCTCCAACGCCTGGGGGGCTCAAACACCCTGAGCGAAGGTCATCGCCAAAACCGATTGGGATGCACAATTTGCCCCGTGCTGATCTAACGCACTCGAGTTATATCTCGGCCGAGCATTGGGTCGGGCTTTGGCCTGGCTCCCCTCCCGGTTCGGCATCTCGCATGCCCCAGGGTGTGCACCATACAGCAGCGGGCCCGGGCCATTGACTACCTAGGTACATCTTGCAGTTCTGCGACCATGTCGATGAGCGCTTAGGCCTGCATGCTTTTGGCACGATCATGTACGGTATTCCGCGAACTCGTGTTTGCTGAGAGAAACTGCACTACAACTGCAGGTGCTCTTCTCCGATTTCGGATCTTGGCGAGGCAACTCTCCATCACGAGGTCACTTGCACAGACGATTGATGTGGACGAGTGAGGATACATGGTCACGAGCCACAGATAGTGTAGAAGATGTACTGCTTCGATCAAGGTACCTAGGTATTTGTTCATGTACTCCATCGTCGACGTTGATGCTCTTACTGAAGACCTTCTCCGACCAGGTGCGAAGAAACAATTGATAATGGTGGAACGCCTTGGCCCGACATACCGTAAGAACTCAACTCTGGCTACCTGGTTATATCCAAGCTGTACAGTGCTAAGTCTCTGTGCAACAATGTTCTCCGCGGCGGCGTCACGGTTGCACACAAGCGGGGGTCTCTACCAGAGATTGGAAAATCTTTACCACGCTGATTGGGCCACTGCTTCCCACGTCACGGTCGTCGGACAGGCAGAGGTATACTTAGATAACTTCACCTGGGAGGACTCAGTGGCCACTTTTCGAATCCCTTGTGCCACAGCAACCTTCTCTTTTTGCACAATACCCTAGAGCTGCCATGCAAGAAAGCAGGAACTGGTCGACAAACCCAGCCTCGGCCACACTTGGCGATGGACATGTATCCAAGCTTGGAACGATGCCTAGCGGATACTACGAACGCCTTCTCTAGGGCTCCGTGAGCCTATAGGAGTAGGCTGACAGTGTTCAGTTCCGTAGATCCGAGTTCATGACGGCCGTGTTTGAGAAGGCTGCCTGTTCAATCAGGTGAAATGACCGTGGCTGAGTTCCGGGCAGGCTTGCTTATGATCACCGCTGTTTGCGCTTAGCTATGCAGACGAAGCAATATGCGGTTGAAACTCAGAATTCATAACGCCTCCGTTGTTCAATCGCGCTGCAGCACTAGCAAGTCCACCACTATGAGCAACAGTTTTTGGGGAGCCAGACAGAGAAAAGCCTGCGGCCGTCCCACACTGTAGTCGAGCAGCTTGGTAGTTTATTCTCAAGTGCAGTCAAAAAGTCACGTGGGCAACCATGACTGCCTGACTCACTCGCGTTCTCTAGGTCCTCCCATGGTCTCTGGTGTCTAATCTGAGCGAGACTAGGTACCTAGGTACTCTGACCTCCTCTCCAGCGGATCTCGCGGCTCATTCCTCGAGTTGCAAGATTTCTTTCCACACTGGTTACTGCTCCTTGTGAAGGCGTTGCGACGCGCCAAGGTGAGCCCCAGTCCTGAAGCCCATCAAGAATACCTGCCTAGGTAGGTATTGTCAAGCATCGACGAAAGTTCTTCAAGCGCAAGTGGGCCCGTAACGACGACGTGGCTTTGAAAGACCTATGTACCACGAGCGGTCCTGATCAAGAGAACCATCTCGCTGGTAAAAACATTTCACTAGCTCCCATCACTCTCTGGTGCCGGGCTAGGTAGACTTCCTTCACCTTAGTACCTACCTAGGCAGATAGTCTCGTTTGCGCCCATGGATATCTCCGTGAGACCGACCACTGGTTTCAAAGTTGTGCCCCAGTCCTGCTCAGCATTTTGCACAATCTTAAGCGTTCGTTTCACGTCCACTTAGACATTCTCTTTCCATCATCGTGGCTTCCTGGGCTGGGTTGTATCAAGATTGAGGACAGAAATTTGAATGTTTCGGTCTGGCACACGGTTAGCAGATCATCATACCCACCTGCGTAAACAAGGAGCATATAACAAATACCCACGTTCCTACTCGGACGATGGAAAAGTACTTAAGGAAGCTTTCAGGCATCATTTGAAACTACGAGCACACGAAGAGTTACCAATGTGGATCCACCGTCCTTCCGTCCTACGAAGGCGTCTCTTCTGCTTCACGAGCTCCAGAATGTCTTCTCTTATTTACGTGAGATTACTTGTGTTACCTAGGTAGTTGGGTCCATCTCAGTGAGCCGACTGCCTCTGCGCCACAGCTCAATTTGTCCAAGGAGTCTTTGCGAACTTTTGCTGTCAATGTTTGTGGGCCTTGGCTCTGTGCAAGTGTACTCCAGCTGTACTTATGTGTGCAATCTGCTTAGATGGACCACTTGGGCACGTGCTTAGCTATCCCGCGATTCCTATTGTTGCCAGTATCTACATAGGTAGATATTCCAACATTCTGGCAAATTCTGTCACGCCGTGCAGCACCTGGCAGTCGTTCAGTCCTTGTTGACTGTGGTGCCTGGTATTTTAGCTGCCCAGGTGCCTACTTGGATGAGAAGGCGCTCTAGGACCTCAGCTGGAGATCTCATTGTCAGCTGGACAGGTGCCCAACACAGCCTATCGGACTCGTTCCCGTCCGCAGCTACGGACTTTTTCCGCCTTCTGAAGTTCAAATTGCATTGGTTTCAGCCGGACCAAGTCTTCAGAGGTTTTCAAAGCACCACAATATATTGGATTGGGCCAGCTGGCCTATGCTGTTGTCAAAATCGGTGTGGCAGACTCGAATACGGTATGGCGGTCCCCAATCAATGGTAAAGCCGACGTCAAGACTCTCAGGGTTGGAGTGAGCGGAGGCCGGCGCTGGAAGGTTGAGTCGAGCTGCATTGCGCAAACTTTGGAACCGACAAAACGGACGGCGGCACATGTGTTTGACCACCGACAAGGGCTGTTCACTTTTCGACCTCGAAAAAGGCAATCGTTGACGGACCATGAGGAACCCTTGGCAACCCTGGTGTTTCTTCGCAGTACCTGGGTATATCCCCGGGCCTGTGACCGCTTAGCTAATAAGTAATGTGTGCTTGGGTTTCTGTGCTTGGTGAGCTGAAAATTTCCTCTTTAGGACGGGTGGCGCAACGGCCCGCAAACCTCAAGGTTGTGCCGCAGACACCATTAAGAAAGCACATACAAATGACACCCATCCAGTGGATGAGTCGAAACAACAGCTTGCAGATCCTCGGTCCAGACCCGGCCGGCGAGCTCAGATCCTTCGTTCTGAGCCGTGATGGGTTGCCATTCTGGGGCCGAAGTATAGGATTATGCGTGTGAATAGTGTTTGAGTTCCATCTTGAGACCCCGTCCGATTCCACGTCACCAGCCTTCAGATGCTGATGATTCGAATGACATGCTGAAGATATTACTGAGCGCCCACACAGACTTCATTTCAGGTGCGCACTATTAGATCGGGCAGCAGAACGCAGTATGGGCCAGTGCATTTTCTTCCCGTCGGGGCTTATATGCCTTTTGCTCCCAAGTTCCGCCTAGGCTGGCTGGTCAGCCTAGTTCTTGAGCCTTCGAGCCACCCCACCACCGCCATCAGTCCCGTATAGTACTACAGAGTGCGCATATTTGTTTTTGATGTCGACGTGATGCAAATCAGCCTCCTGAGGATACCGCTAGCCCTTGGCATCGCCTGCCTAGTTGCCGGTCAACAAGTGAGCTGCGCCTTGCCCACGTGATGGTCCGTCCATAGACATTAGACTAATCCTCTTCGCCAGCTCTTCGCCTCCGAGCCTTTGTGCGCAGTGAGTGATGCCTTTCCTCCCATCAACCTCCCACGCGGCCATACAAAGTCCACTAAAAAAAAAACCCCCCCCATCTTCTAGCAATCATGCTACAGCAGTGCCCTGTCCGCGGGTGGCTGTTCCCCCACTGACTTTGGCTGCCAATGCTCGCTGGGCCAAGGTGCCGCCATCGCTTTGGCAGGAGGGTCATGCCTGCTGGCCAGCTGCGCCATAAGCGAGCTGTCGCAGTTCTCTTCTGCCCTCACCAACGCATGCGCTTCCGCCACGTCTTCCGGGAGGACCGGAGCGACGACAGCGACCACCACCAGAGCGGCTACATCGGCTACTACCGCCGCGACGACAGCGGCCACAACCGGAGCGACGACGACCCAGAATCCCCCCACTACCGCCCCAGCGAGCTCCAGCTCGTCGACGACGACCAGTCAAAGCCTGGGCGCCCAGCATGCGGGTCAGATTGTCCAGAGTGACAACAAGAACGACAGCAGCGGAGTGCTGACGCCGGGAGCGATTACGGGTATAGCTGTCGCCGGTGCGTCTGTTGGGCTGTTGGGCGGTATTCTGGTCTACTTCCTCGCGGTGGTGCGGCGGAGGAAATTGGATCAACGCCAGTGGGAAGTCCTGGAGAGGGAGAAGAGGGCAATGCAGTCGTCGCTGGATGAGCTCAGGCGGGTTGTCACGAGGCAGGGTACTTTTGACTCCGTGAGTAGCATGGAAGAGGCAAAAGGTGGGTTTGGACGGCAGAAGAGCATCGCCATAAACGGGAAGGATGGCCCTGTGGAATTGATGGAGCCCGAGAAGACTTATTATGAGCTGCCAGGTACTTTTCTTAAGAAGTGAACAATCCATATGAGATGAACGACCTTGTACAGCTGAACGCTTCGAAGTTGCCAATGACTAGTGCTGTCTTCCCCTGCGATACTCTCTGAACTCCGCAGTGCCTCTACTTCTGGGGCTGCTGTTGTTTCTGTCCATGGTCTCCTTATTGGTCTGAGATTTTGATGCGCTCTTGACGAGGGTTGTTGAAGGTTCCGCTGTTACAGTCTTGTACCCTTGATCTAAGAACATCCGTTGTACCTAGGCAGTTTCCCGGATCAAGACTGAGCGGTTGGTATTTTGTTGGGTTCGAACCATTGTTGCGTTTATCTGTCCAAGCCAGTATTGCCCGTCCTTCATCTGGGATCACGAAGTTGGCCAATCCGGTATGATGCATGATCTCATCATCACTCGGGACTCACAGAGCTAATAGGTCATACAAGGTTGAGGTCATTAATTGTCCAACAGTGGTCCTATTGTCTAAATTTTCTTCATTCCTCGTCAGATTGGACGTCAGTGCCATCGTCAACCTACGTACGTAGTCAGCTTTCACCAGTAGCACCAGTTGACTTCTTGAGCATGACCTGTCCTCCTTTGAGAGATGGAGAATATGTTGGGCTCTATCGAAAAGGAAGGAAAGATGATACGATAGTAGTGACAGTTAGTATGTGTCGTAAAAGAGCTGTCATGATAAGCCAGAGCCACCTTGGTGGTTGTGCCACTGCTTCTCTTGACGCGAGCCTCTTCTCAAGACTGGCACCGGCGCAGACTTGATGAGCCTTGTCCGCATTCAACATGCCAATTGTCGCCTCCTTCTCCTGTCGATCCAATTCCGCTCGCTCAGCAGCGATTCTCTCCAGAGTACTCTGTAGCTTGGCTTCGAGCATGGTTTTGTGGCATTCCATTTCAGAGTTCACCCTCTGCACTTCACGCCTCATATCGGAAAGTTTGACTGCGACGACCTCGTCTCCGAGCAATGTTGCGAGCAGCTCGCCGTCGAGCAAAAACTTCTCGATCCCGTTGGTAGTCACACGCAAACGATGAACCGCGGTATGCCTAATATCGGCGATCGACTTCCAGAAGCTTTTTGGACACGGCGATTTGTTCGAGTCCGGCCGGGGTTTACACAACAAATCCTCGTGCTTGCTGAGTCTTGCCGCCCAGATATTGAGCTCAACCGCCTCGGCACAACCCCATTCCCGGGCTTCAAGAACCTCGGGCATGGCTTGTCGTGCAAAATTGAAACAAGCCTGCTCCAAAGTCGCCTGGACATCTGCCATGAGTTTATGCTCCGTCCTGAAAGGAAGTCGCAGTGGAAATAACATGGGAGTCTTAGGGCCAAATAACTGTAGACCGGGCGAGCGTTGCTGCTCCCCGGGCGCCTCAGCCAAGGAGCCGGGAGGAGCCTCTGTCAATACACAGGTCTCGTCTAAAAAAATGTCTCAGCATGTAGCCTAGTGGGCGTTTTGAATTGACTGGTGCGCGAGCTTACCACTATCGTTCGTCTTGTCGTCCACAAGATTGTCCCCCAAAGCCTCTTCAACTGCTCGTGCATGGTCAATGGCCGCCCCAGCTTCCGACGCCTCTCGCTCGGCCGTTTGGACCGGCGACGCCGCGAATAGACCCGAAAACTTTGATCTGGCGCGATGAGGAGATTCAAAGACTTTTTCTTCAAGGAGAAGCTTAATTCTTCCGTACATGTTTGTTTGGTCAGGGTTGTGTCTCCTGAGGAGCTGGGCGACCTCGGGCAGTGTCTTATTTTGGCGGACCAGCTTCTTGATGGCTGGTAGTTGTCTGACTTGTGAATTCGGTCCTGTGAAGACCGCGTTGAAGGCCAGATAGATCTCCTCGTCATCCGGCATGTTCTTGCTTCCCTTTGCCATTGCGCCCTTTTGCAGCACACGGTGGTTGGAAATGGGACAGGGAGGGGGCAGCGTCTGTTCTGAAGTAAAGTGGTCCGAAAATGTATGCTCAAGGAAAGGAAGATATAAGAGGTTCGACAATGTTGTAAAAACGGTTCCCGAGTCCAGACAGCGGCACTAGGGCAGCCGTCAAGTTATGTATACCAAGTACTTAGGTACCCACATGTGCAGTCGCAGTCTACCTCGTACTTTGCCTCGAACTTGCAGGAGGCCTACCGGCCTACAAAGCGACCTGACAACGAAACCTACAAATCCACGGATGGCCCCCAACGTTTGTAACTACCTAGGTACCCGGGCATGGTTGGAAACCGCCCATACTGGCACCTTGTCCATCTCACAGAACAATTAGAAACTGTCCATCGGGTGGCCGGGACAAGTCCAGTGTTTGGACCTTGAAAATGTGGATGTTGGATTGTGTCTTGCATCAGTGCATCGGTGGAGTGCTATCACACGATGTAAAAGTATGCGCAAACCGAATCCAACTCATCCAACCCATGCATGTGCGCCTCCCAACGGTGGCAGTGTCACTCAGCAGGTGGAGGCAAGCTTCAGAAATGTGGCCTTGGTTGGGTACGTGGCGGGCTGTAGAGTACAACCCGCTCATGCAAGCGCCGAACATACATAAAAACCCCAGTATTGAATTTGCATAATCGAACACCGAGGTTAAGCTCAGTTGAAGGTGACGACAACCTGAATATGTTGTAAGCACTGCGGTTGTGGATCGTGGTTCTAAAATAAGGTGCCAGGGTGGCACTCAAGCTTTGTATACATTGGACCTAGGCGCCCACGCCCGCCGGCCCCTGTTGTCCAAAATTTGGGCAGTAGCGACCACTGTGACAGAATTGCCGTTCACTTACTTAATTGGCTGCACGTGGTAGCGCGACTCGAATGCGTCATCGCCGGATCGCTCCGGCACTTGCCGCGCCTCCAACTTCCAACTCCATCGTGTGGCCTCCAGGCAACCCTCACAGCAGTGAACCAACTGTGCACACTACAGTTCGAGTCTTTTCTTTCCTGCTTTGCTGGATTCTGAGGCTTGCGCAGTGCAGCCAAAATCGTACCCAAAGACACTGCCCTGCTTCTGCCTCTTCCCACTTGTACTTTCCGCAGGCAAACGACCCTCTTTCATGGCTCCACTCTAAAGTACCACCAGTCAAGATGTCCTCACCTGCAGAGTCGAGTGCCACAGCACATGATACCGAGAAGTCTGTCACTTTCGCTGACACTTACGCTGCTGCCTCGCCTGCCGATTCTGCTCGAGATGGTAGCCCTACCGCCGATCTCCCCCAAGACCTTGACGAGGAGTCCGCCTTGAAGGAACTGAGCGCAACGGCCCGAGACCAAGATGACCTCGAGCGCGACATATCCTACCAAGCCAGCGTGGCTTTGATGGAGGCTGAAGACAACCGAGACAAAAATCGCATCGCGAGGGCTGAAGCGACCAAGGTGAAGTTTGTGAATCAGAAGAAGGCACAACAGGACAAGCTGAAGAAGGCATGGGGCAAACCAGTTCTGGTGGCCAATATCAAGCAGGAGATTGCGCGGATCGAGTCGGAAATTGAGTTGGTCGACAGAGATATTGCCGACTTGACGACGCGCATTGAGGAGCGGCACGAGGCCGGGCCAGACGACGAAGTCACCGCGGACTCAGTCAAGGGCAGGCTTGCGGGAGAGTCGCAGCGCGAGTTCCTCATACGCACGGGAAAGATTACTCCTTTCGCGAAGATCGGCGGCTCGCGAGAGGGCGTCATTGGTGACCTTGCGAACGCCATCATTGATGCAGAAGATGAGGCGGTGGCTGAAGACATAGAAACCCAGCTGGGGGCTGATCAGATCCGGTCTCACCAGAATTTGCGCCTTCCTGGTTTCGCAGAGGACGACGACGATGCTAGCACGGCGGCTGTGGAGAGCGAGTTCTCACTTCGACCGCGCAAGAAGCGTAGAGTCCAGAGAGACGACTCATCTGATGACTTCGAGCCCGCGTCGGCGGCTTCTCCCGAGTCCATGTCCACTGGTGCATCCGACGACTACGACATGACCGACCTCACGAGGAGCAAGGCCCGAAAACAAGCTACAGCAACCAAAGCCGCAAAGGATACCGACGGAAAGATCGATTTCAGCCGAATCGACGATGGCGACGAGTCGGCCTACCAGAGCCGGTTGGCAGATTGGGTCGAGCGCAGACGCCGCGCCAGGCAGCGCAGACGGGAGCGCGAGGGACTGTCTACGGAGGAAGATGACGGTGAGGAGTGGTTCAAACCTTCTCCGGACCAGCCCGATCATCACCTTGAGAACGGCCTCAAGCTTCCAGGCGACATCTACCCCTCTCTCTTCGACTACCAGAAGACCGGTGTCCAGTGGCTGGCAGAGCTTTACGATCAGAAAGTCGGAGGTATCGTCGGTGACGAGATGGGTCTCGGAAAGACCATCCAGGTCATCTCTTTTGTAGCTGCTCTGCACTACAGCAAGCAGCTCACCAAACCTGTGCTAATTGTGGCCCCTGCCACCGTGCTTCAGCAATGGGTGACCGAGTTCCATCGGTGGTGGCCAGCCTTGCGAGTCTCAATCTTGCACTCTTCTGGAAGTGGCATGCTGAATGTCCGCAACGAGGTTCGATATGAGGACGAAGACATGTTGGGAGAACCATCTGCACACAAGACGTCAGGCAAATCGGCCAAGAAGATCGTCGATCGTGTGGTCAAGCATGGTCACGTTCTCGTGACTACGTACGCCGGCCTTCAGACATACGGCGACGTCTTGATACCTGTCAAATGGGACTACGCCGTCTTGGACGAAGGACACAAGATTCGCAACCCGAACACGACTATTACCATCTACTGTAAAGAGCTGCTTACCCCCAATCGGATCATTCTGTCGGGTACTCCTATGCAGAACAATTTGATCGAGCTCTGGTCTCTGTTCGACTTTATCAACCCTATGCGACTGGGTTCCCTTGTGGCGTTCCGCACCCAATTTGAGGTGCCAATCAGGCAGGGAGGCTACGCCAATGCGAGCAACGTAGAGGTCCTGACAGCGCAGAAGTGCGCTGAGACATTGAAGGATGCCATCAGCCCATACCTGCTTCAGCGCACGAAGAAGGATGTCGCGGCAGATTTGCCAAAGAAGAGTGAGCAGGTTCTCTTCTGCAAACTGACCAGGTGGCAGCGAGATGCATACGAGCTCTTCCTCAGATCTGAGGATATGACCGCCATTCTGAACAAGACTCGACAGTCACTCTACGGCATCGACCACTTGAGGAAGATCTGCAATCACCCAGACTTGGCTCTCCCGCATCTCAAAAAGCGGGCGGACTACAAGTTTGGGTCAGCCAGCAAGTCAGGCAAAATGCAAGTTGTCAAATCTCTTGTGACTATGTGGAAGCGCCTGGGACACAAGACCTTGCTCTTCAGCCAAAGTGTACAGATGCTAGACATCTTGGAGGCATTCATCCGCCGGCAGAAGGATATCAATTTCCTCCGAATGGATGGAAAGACCGCCGTCAAAGAGCGGCAGAAGCTTGTTGATCGGTTCAACAACAACCCAGATATCCACTTGTTCCTCTTGACCACCAAGGTCGGCGGCCTGGGTGTCAACCTCACAGGCGCCAACAGAGTTATCATCTACGACCCTGATTGGAATCCTTCGACTGACGTACAAGCTCGTGAGAGAGCTTGGCGTCTGGGTCAGAAGAAAGAGGTTACCATCTACCGCTTGATGACAGCCGGCACTATCGAGGAGAAGATATACCAGCGACAGATATTCAAACAGTTCCTTGCCAATAAAGTCCTCAAGGACCCCAAACAGCGGACCACGCTCAACCTCAGCGATCTGCATGACTTGTTCACTCTAGGCACGGATCACGCCGGTGGCACAGAGACTAGCCAGCTCTTCAAGGGCAGTAAGGTCTCGACGAACGTCGAGTTAAGACCCAAGATCACACCTGGTGGTGGCAATTATGATCTCGGCGATCAGCGTGCTCGCGTGGAAGCCATGGTTCAGAATAAGAAGAAGGAAGAGGATAAGAAGCTTGAAGAAATCGATGGCGTCACAGGTCTTGAAGAGTACAAAGATGGTGAAGATGACGGCCAGACAGAGGGAGATGAAGATCGCATCATGGCTGGAATTTTTGCCAAGGGAATTCACGAGGCTCTTGAGCATGAGGAGGTCATCAACGGCAGCAACGGCAAAAGGGTCGTCCGGGCTGATCGGGCCATGCTTGAGCGCGACGCCGAAAGCGTCGCGGCTGAAGCAGCACAGCACCTCCGGGACGCAGGCGAGCAGGCACAGAACGTCCCCATCGGCACCGTCACCTGGACTGGCGAGGTTGGCGAGGCGGGCTGCCCGCGGCCATCGAATGTTAGAGGCATTCGAGGCGCATCTAGCGCCAATGGTCTCCTCGCTAGTATAAGGGACCGTCAGGGTCTTGCCGGTGGAAGCAGCGCAGGCAGCTCACGATCGGGAACGCCCACTTCAACGAACCGACAACACGGCGTGAAGGATTTCAAAGGGATGATCCCCCCTTTCATCCGACGACATGGGGGCAAGGTGCCAAGCAAAGTGCTGGTCGACCATTTCAACCCGTACTGCCCGAACGACAAGGCTACCAAGGCGTTCAAGGCGGCACTCAACGCAGTGGCTAAAATGGAGCAGCGCGGGAGCACCATGAGGGGCATTTGGTCGCTGAGGTCGGATTACAAGTGATGGATGAAAGAAAGGTATGGCACGACAATATCGCAAGAGCCAGGATTTGATTTGTTTTCTCTTGAGAAGTGCTGATTGATACCTGAAAGCATGGCGTTGGCGGGATGCAGCGGTGACTCCAAGATACCTGGAACAGAATTTTAGAGCGATGCTCGCTGCAGACGGTTAGACTTGAGGTCAGATTTCTCGAAGTTGTAGCCGTCAGATAGAGGTTAAGCGTTGATTTTCTGTTGACATGATCATCAGTGTTCTCCTGCGCACCGGTCAGATGCCGTCGCTGTCTGTCAGACATCTCAGTGAAGCCATTCTCCTTGTCCCTGACCTTGCCGGCGTCCTTGCCTTGGTTGACATCTTCGCGAATAAGCCAGAATGTCGGGTGTCGCGATCGATGTCTTCACAGTCTTGCTCCATTCACATATCACAACAGTCTTCACGCTCGCAAGTCAGTGTCATTGGCACTAGAAGTGTTTCACTTCAACTTGATTGCTGTAGCTGTGCTATAAGCATCTTGTGACAACAACCTCCTACCACGAGGGCAGAAGGCCGCGAAGAGTGGAGACCAGGCAGAAAAAGCCGTTCTCCTCGTAACTGTCAACGCCACAGAGTAACCCATATGCAGCAGTAGCCACGCCAATCCCATTTCTGTGTTTTGTGTCCGTCCATCTTGCTTCCGGGTAGCCAATCCATCCACGGATGTGTGTGAAGGGGGAGTTGGGCGCTCAGAGACGACGACCACGGCGACCACCCTTTCTGCGGGTAGAGTCGGAGGGAGTGGGGGTGACGTCCTCGATACGGCCGATCTTCATGCCGGAACGGGCCAGGGCACGGAGGGCAGACTGGGCACCGGGGCCGGGGGTCTTGGTGCCGTTACCTGTGATGTTCTGTTAGCTCACGATGTCCGATGCAGGTCTTTGTCTCTTGTGTGGCAGACGTACCTCCGGTAGCACGGATCTTGATGTGCAGAGCGGTGATGCCGAGCTCCTTGCAACGGGTGGCGACGTCCTGGGCAGCCAACATGGCGGCGTAGGGGGAGGACTCGTCACGATCGGCCTTGACCTTCATACCACCGGTGACACGGCAAATGGTCTCACGGCCACTGGAAACACCCAGCATGTTAGCCTCGAATAAGCCATTTTGGGTCGAGCAGGTGTTCCCATGAGAGAAGAATTTGCTGATCTGGAGCCTTGTCTTTATATGTGTGGCTTCAGGGATTGACGAACCTGAGATCGGTGACGTGGACGAAGGTGTCGTTGAAGGAGGCGAAGATGCGAGCAACGCCGAAGACGAGCTCACCTGCGGGAATGGAGGGGCTCGTCAGTTATCATCATCCAGCAGAATTGTCCCCGATGGCAACGTGGAAAACATACCCTCGCGGGCCTGAGGACCCAAGGAGATGTTCTCCTGGGCGGGACGGACGGTCTTCTTGGGAGGCATCTTGAGTTGTGTTGTTGTTTGACTGGGTCGTTGACAGTTAGTTCGCGACGGACGAAGAATCAAAAAGCAGAGAGGCTGTAGTCGCGAAGTTCTGCACCTGAGAAAAGTGCTGCAAAGCGTGCGACCAATCAGAGTGGATGACGGTTGATTAGATAATCGCATTCCCACCAGCCCTACTCCAATTTCAAAAAATTGGACCCAAGCGGCCCGACCGCCTTCTCAGAATTTCCCCTCAACTTTGGCTCGCGAACTTTTTCGACCGTTCAACCAATCCGTTCCTTTCGACAAACCGGCCAACTCCCTCATCGGACTGTCGACGACACCCACCTTCAAAATGCCTGCGACGTATGTTTGATCCTTACGCCGACGCTGGCATCACCTTCGATGCTAGCTGTCTTGCCCTCACCATCCCACCGCCTGGTTCTCGGAGCTCCTCTTGCAAGATTGTCGTGGTCCTCTCCTGCTGGGCAAGGCTTTGCTCAGCGACTCCCACTGTGGAGCGAGCAAACGCAGCCAGCTCGATCTTTCCTGCTGCACCTCCCTCCTTCCTTCAGGCTTGAAACACAGCTTGCAGACCGAGAGATGGTGCGTGGGGTGTTGGAGGTGAAGGTCTTGACGGACCCTTCTCTCTAAAATGCATTGCCGCAATATCGCACCAGTCGGAGGCTCTCGCCTTCCAGGCTGTCACGTGTCAGGCTGGTCGATTGTTTCACTGCGAGCATGTTTTCTTGACCTTGGTCAAGGTGTTGTTGGATGAGGGTAACCCATGGACACTAGCAGTGTGCTTCTGCGCCTGCTCGCCATGGTCCTCACCGATGAAAATCAAGCAAACGAGTCAGCCATGCAGAGAATGTCGCACTCGCAACAGTTCTCCGCCGGCGCTCTCCTTCATACTTCGGTATGCTGGACTACGTACTAATCTAAATGATTGAATAGTTCCGTCCCCACCAACGAACAGATTCTCGTCCCCGAGACCCTCCTGAAGAAGCGCAAGTCTCAGGAGAAGGCTCGTGCCGAAAAGACTGCTGAGGCCGACAAAAAGAAGAAGGTCAGTGACGAATTGCCATTCAAGCATGCCAGCGAAGTGATGTAGAACTGTATCCACACGCACCGACTAGACTACGGTCAATGAAGTCCGCGAAATATACTGTCTTTCGGGTCTGATCGATGGACGAGATTCATGAACTGTTACGAAACTCATCCGGACCATTGGTGCTGACTTTCCTCAACACAGGCCAACAAGGAGAAGCGTGGCGTCATCTTCAAGCGTGCCGAGAAGTACGTCCAGGAGTACCGCGATGCCGAGCGCGAGAAGGTCCGCCTTGGCCGCGTTGCCAAGCAGACTGGCGAGTTCTACGTGCCTGAGGAGGCCAAGCTCATCTTCGTCATCCGTATCAAGGGGTACGTCTAGCCCGGAAAACTATGGCTTGTTCACAGCAGTTTCTGACATCCTTTTAGTATCAACAAGATTGCCCCTAAGCCCCGCAAGATCCTCCAGCTCCTCCGTCTCTTGCAGATCAACAACGGTGTTTTTGTTCGCGTCACCAAGGCCGTGACCGAGATGATCAAGGTCATTGAGCCTTGGGTCGCCTACGGTTACCCCAACCTGAAGAGCGTGAAGGAGCTTGTCTACAAGCGTGGTTACGGAAAGGTCAACAAGCAGCGCGTTGCCCTGACCGACAACTCCATCATCGAGGAGAACCTCGGCAAGTACGGCATCGTCTGTATGGAGGATCTCATTCACGAGATCTACACCGTTGGCCCCAACTTCAAGCAGGCCTCCAACTTCCTGTGGCCCTTCAAGCTCTCCAACCCCAACGGTGGCTTCCGCCCCCGCAAGTTCAAGCACTTCATCGAGGGTGGTGACCTGGGCAACCGCGAGGAGAACATCAACGCTCTCATCCGCCAGATGAACTAAGAGTTCGGCGATAGTGTGGTGCTCTTCAAAAATTGGTCTTTCAGAACTTGGGAACGGGAACGGGAACGGAAAGGTACTCGGCATGGATGCACGGCGTTAAATGTGAAAAAGTCTGCTTGCTTTCCTTGAGGCTTAATTTCCAAAGTCTGTCCATGTACCCTCGCGTGACTGGTCACCGTCTATCTACTACAGGATCCTCGTGGTATCAAGGTCAAGCCATAATATTACCGCGTTCTCACTGCACCCGGTCGCTTGTCATCTCGCCCTCGCCCACTGCTCTCGGTGCCATACACACATGGCATCCTTCTGTGCAGTCACGCTGTGTTCAACAAAACGTACATACATTATGCGTTGATACCGTCGCACCGACTGCTGTAGGCCATGATTCCTTGCCAACTCAGGGCTGTATGATTGCCTTGAAGGACTCTGGCACAGAGCGATGTCAACCTGGATTACCATAGGATACGTGCAATGCGAATTCGCTTGAAAATGCCTATTAGACTATAACATCCTCTGCGATTTATGTTGAACCCCATGTAGCATCTGTGGAGCCCCTTTGTCCCACTGAAGCGGTACCTCAACACCGTCCATACCATGTTTAACGACGTTGGACTCAGGCATGACTGCGTTACAGTCCCTTGATATCAAAGGAGCTGCCGCAGCCACAATTCGACGATGCGGCTGGGTTGTCCACAATCTTGAACTGCGACCCAATCAGCTCCATTGTGAAGTCGACCTTGCTCCCCTTCAGCAGCTCCAGCGACGGCTGGTCGAGTATTATCTTGGGCGCGGACAGGTCTGCCTCCCCCGCTCCTTCCTCTTCTTTCGAGAACGTGAAGACGGTGTCGTCCTCTCTCACCTCGCCTGACTCGGCGCCCTCCCCCGGGTGTTCGGCTGGCTCGGCTCCAGCGGCAGGCTTGCTGGGTAGGGTTGACGGCAAGGTGACAAGAGACATGAGATATTGGAAGCCGTGGCAACCGCCGGATTCGACTTGGATTCTCAGAGCAAGATGTGGGTTGGAGTCTTTGGCCATGATGTCGGAGAGGCGCTGCAAATTTGCGATGGTCAGTGATACTGCTTTGGAGCATGATAGGAGGGTAGACAAACCTTGGCTGCCCGTGGCGTTATCTCTAGCTTCATCTCATTTCCGTCGTCGTCCTTCTGGGGATTAAAGGCGGCCTGGGTGTATTTCCTGGTCGACTTGTATGGGCCGGTCCCTGGCGTCCGCAGTGCCTCTGTCCCAAACAGGCCGCACTGTGGTGGCCTCCACGTCTTCCATATTGTGCTTGCCAGGCCACGTTCAATCTTTGCCGGCCCTGGTCTCGGCGCACTGCTCCGGAAGGCTCGCCTCGAGGTGGTGGCGGCAACAGCCTGACCTCGGGGCAGGAGAAAGTCGAGGACTGGTGGTGCGCATCTCGTTGGAGTAAACTGCACAAACAGCTTGGCTGCTGAGACGGAGCTGGTACAACTCATGGGCGGCAGAACGAGGGTGGGCAGAGGCGGAGGGAAAAGTTGCTGGTGTTGCTTGTGGTGGTGCATTTGTCGTCGTCGCCTGTTTTGACAGGGACTTGGAGTGCTGAGTAAAGTAAAACTCGCCGCTGCTCGGCCCGGGGTAGCTCACCCGGTCATCTGGCGGCGGGTCCCGGAGGACCACAGCGGTTGACTGGGGCCGGTATGACTAAACATGGAGTTCTGACTGGTTGCCCTGTGAATGTACTACCGGTACAGCAAGCGCAAGCACCATAAGCACCGTACCCGTGGTGCAAACTGCAGACGAACCACGTCTGACCGCTGCCCAGCTTTGGCTTATTATTAAATGAATACTGGAGTACCAAGAGTATCCGCACAGAGCCACATCTACGAAGTGCAACTACCAGAACAAACCCAGGCGCATGCATCTTGCATATACGAAAAATTGGCAAACGACTCGACCGGATGAAAGATTCCCCCCCAAGCTCTGCCAGGCCGTGCCGTACTTCCCCCAGAGCTTTTGCGCGCCAGCCTGCGCGCTGCTTGCTACGCACAATGGAATGATGCCGCACAACGTATCAGCTCCACCGAAGATGTACCGACCAATGACGGGGAACTTCTTTTGACGTTGCATTGTCACAGTTTAGTGACGCTGACTATAGTGTACATTTACAACCTCGCACGTGGGCTTCTGGTACCTGGGTACGGTCGCACTGGACGGAATGAGATGAGTGTGTCTTGGGTTTCCTTGATTCCACGGCTAATGAGGACGTCGACTGCGCCCGAGTGCTTATACATCCCGGTCTATACAGTATCCCAGACCCCCAGGCTGTTTGACGTGCCGCCTCGTCAGTCAGCTGAACCTAATAAGGCTCTGACTCTGTGATACTCGTTCAATATCGGTGGCCAATTTTGCCCGCCGTCGCGAACTCTGGGACATCCTAGCACGTGTCCAGGTCTCAAAATACGCGTACTGTACACAGCATCGGACTAAATGCGGTTCTTCTCTCCACGTTTTCTCCGCAGCGCGGCTCCAAGTCTCCCCTTAGCCCTCCACAAGGATCAATGGGAAAACCCTCGGCAGATACTTGGTTGGCCGAGACCTTGGCCTTGACAGCCAAGCCCGGGCCCGCGAAAGGTGATCTCGCAGCCTGGCAGCTTCATCACCAGGACAAGATCGCCAGATAGTTGTCCCTAGATGAGCAGATCCCTCTCCACCGCTGGTCTCGGGGAGCCGGGCCCGAACGTCATCCGTGCGGAAAGGGTCCTAGCCATCGTTCTGGAGTCTCTCGGGAGCTTAGTTGGACCGCCAGGGGGGAGTTTCTACTGGCTGGCCCTCGAGGCGATCCCCTCTCGTGTGTATTCGCCGAGATTATCTCACATTGACAAAGACAATGGCGTTTCATTCTTGGTGGGAGGATGATCCCGCCTGATAGTACTTGCTCGCCCATAAGAATCGTCAGGGCCTTGATTGACGCGGTGTCAGTGCCTCCGTCCGTAATTTGTGATACCCAACCTCATCTGCCTCGCGCTTTAGAGTGTTTTTGAATACGCACGTGGGCACTGCTCAGCACACTAGGCTCAACACCAGTGTTGCTTTGTTTGGTCGAGACACCATATCAACATGGCTGTACCAGTGGACAGACTCAGGACGGAGGGTGGGACCATCTCCCCCACCAGAGCCTTCATCAACGGCATCCTGCCCTTCATTCTTCGCTGGTGGTTTGTGGTCATCCCCACTGCTCTCATCGTCCGCGCTGTTTACAACAAGTACGCCTCGCCCGTTCGCAAATATCCAGGGCCGTGGCTGGCCTCATACACTCGGCTATGGAAAGTTATCTCCACGGCGTCTACACGCACCCAATATGATCACATGGACATCCACCGCAAGTATGGGCCTGTGGTCCGCATCGCTCCCAATGAGGTATCTGTAGCCTCGCCGGAGGCCGCACGGACTCTGCTGTCAGCTGGCAAGCGCTTCTACAAGACCAAGTTCTACGGCGTGTTCCCGCCCCCCGAGAACCCAGACATCTTCACCGAGTACCGCGAGGACGTTCACGCCCAGAAGAAGAAGGTCGCCAACGTTCCTTACAGCATGGCGGCGATGCAGCAGCTGTCGCCTTTCATCGACGACACCATCGAGGTGCTCATGCACAAGATGGACACCATGGCCGCGGGCAGCGGGTCGGCGTCGGATCCGGGCCGGCCGATCGTCGATCTGGGCAACTGGCTGCACTGGTTCGCGTTCGACGTGCTGGGCGAGGTGGCGTTCAGCCGGAGCTTTGGGTTCCTGGAGCAGGGCCGAGACGTCGACGGCGCGATCCACACCATTGATGAGATGCAGCGGTACAATGGCATTGTAGGCCAAGTGCCGTCCATGGACTATCTGGGGCGGAGGAATCCGTTGCGGAAGTTGATCCCGACCATGAACACCAAGAATGCGCTGATCACGCGCATGGCGCTGGAAGAGCTGGGACGGAGGAGGCCGTTCGATAAAGAAAGCGAGGGCAGGTGGAGGGGTGGCGATGGGCGACAGGATCTGCTGGCTAGTTTGATCAAAGGTCACCTTAAGGATCCTCAGCGATTTGGTGAGGGTGATGTCTTCGCTGTCGCTCACGGTGCCATGTAAGTCTCGCCATCATTTTTGCGTCAACTTATCAGTCCCACATGTACTGATGGTGAACCAGCTTCGCCGGCTCCGATTCAACCGCCTCAACCATGCAATCCTTCTTCTGGCACATCCTATCCGACCCCCGAGTCTACGCCCAGATCCAGGAAGAGATGAAAAAAGCCGTCGCGGACGGCACCATCCCCGGCAGCGGCAACATCTCGTGGACCGAGGCCCAGAATCTACACTACTTCCAGGCGTGCCTCAAGGAGGCGATGCGCGTGCGACCGGCAGTCGGGCTCAACATCACGCGCGTGGTGCCACCCGAGGGCGCGGAGCTGGACGGGCACTTCTTCCCCGGCGGCGTCACCATTGCCGCCAACGGTTGGGTGCTCCACCGAGACAAGGCCACGTTCGGTGAGGACGCCGACGTCTACAGGCCGGAACGGTGGCTGGGCGACGCCGAGGACGCAAAGAGGATGGAGCGGTATATGTTCCAGGTATGTATCCCCAGCTATTGGTACAGCGAGACTCGGAACATGCTAACAAGCACTTTCTGTTTTCAGTTCGGCGGTGGCAGTCATCTGTGCATTGGCCGCAATCTGGCGCTCCTAGAGATCAACAAGGTGTGCCCGCGCTTGCTGCGCGACTTCAACTTTGAGCTTGTCCACCCGGATCGAGAGCTTGAAGCTCACGCCACGTTTTTCGTTGTGCAGTCAGGCCTGGAGGTGTATACCTCGAAGAAGCAGTAAATTGTGTGTTCATGTGTGCGGGGCCCGGCGTTTCAAGAACGTCGACTTGCTGGTCTTGGATTCATTGCCGTGGCGCTGTATGGTATACCCACAAACCTAGACAGACGTAACACAAGTGTTTCCATTGCAAATTATTCATCCAAGATTCTCTCTGACAATAAATCAAGCCAGTGCGTAATGACACTGCTTAGGGTTGCAACAGATGCGATTCAACTTGCCTTTACTTGCTTTTCGGTTTCGTTTCAAAGATGGCACTCAACCCTATCAGATTTGTATTCCAAGAGGAATCATTATGATTATTACATTGGAAAATTATCAGAAAGGTGAAACGTAGACCAGCGCTGCGCCAGCCAGAACGTTTGCGATACACGGTGAAGACGAGGAGAGTCTACATGAAGAGATATTTCTCAAGGCGTGTTCCCAGCTCAGAAGGGCTGTCCGCGGCATCCATACTGGGAACCGCCCGCCAACATGTACAAACACACCGGTGCTCCAGCGGTGGCACATGCAGAACCAGAAATGCATCCCCATCCCAGCCCATATGCGTTTGTGCAGTCTGTGTTGGACGAGCATGTGACGGCGCCTTTGCACGAGCCGCACAGATTGCAGTACGCGTTGCCATCCGTCCCTTGGGCACACGTAGACTCTGGCCAGGTGGCGTTGCAGCCTACATACGGGGTGACCGGCGCGGATATGTTGTAGGCGTAGAAGCCAGCAGGACACTGATGAGTCGGGCAGGTGTCAGCATTGAGGATCCGCCCAGGGCCAGTCGCGCGGCGTCAATAACACGAGAAGGGCGATATGGCTTACAAATTGAAATGCCCCGGTTGCTGTCGGCGCAGCGCTGGTCGATGTGGTCGTGCTGGTAGGGCAGACGCCTCCACGGTTGTAGAACGTGTAGGGAGAGGACGGGGCCGCGACATTGTTGCCCGATTCCACTGTGACGGGGTACAGGATGCAGGTGGAAACGCTGGGAGCGAACGCGAAACTCAGACAGGCTGTGTTGGACTGGCACAAATCGTAGCAAGCAGCGTAGCTGCTAGTACTTGGATAAAATCCAATATCGGTGGTCCCCGCATACCCCGTGAATCCGGCACACGTGGGCGTAGGCACGATGGTTGAGGAGGTCGTGGATGTGGAGGTTGCGAACGTGCTGACCGGACCTGAGGTTGTGAAAGACGATGAGGACTTTGATGATGAAAATTGCACCGAGGAAGTGGATGACTTACTGCTGGAGACTGATGCTGCTGACGAGGTGAATGTTTTTACAGAGCTCGTCGAGGACCTGGTGGTGCTGGTAGAGGCGCTGCTTGTCTTCGAGGGTGTGCTGGTCGCGATGCTGCTGCTGCTTTGTGCCCGGGCACTAGAAGAGCTTGTTGAGACGCCCAAAGTTTGCGTCGTGTATGCAACCGTCACCGTCGAGACGGGAATGACCGACGTCACTACTGCCTTGGTGTACCTGGTACATATTACATAAAAATATGCTGCGCATTGAGTCGTAGTCCTGAATGAGGTTGAGTCTTGAGAGAAGTTTATCTAGTCAGAATGTGCGGTAGTTTTGATGGAAAGAAAGAAGCCAGGGATGAAGACTCACAGGCAGTTGAAGTCGTGAAGAGAGTGGTGAGGCTGGTGGCCCTCTTCGCAAGAGCTGGAGCGCTGGCAGGAGTGGCTGCTGGGTTTTCGCCGAGTGCTTCCGCGGCACTGAGCAATGTCAGCACCGAGGAAACGACGTGACCGAATTTGACCATCTTGCTTGAATTCAACTTGAGGATTTCCTCTTCTGGGTGTGGTTCTGGACGGGTTACAGTTGACTCATTGACACAATCTTGACGGCGCAGGATCCAGCTTTATATAAGATCGACTCTGGGGCAGCCACCAGTGCTGAGGGATTTTGACATTTCTGTATTTCGGTGACGACTTGCTGCCAGTAGCTTGTCCAGATTCCCGAGGTCTCTTGGCCGCGCCCAGCTCCGTTGAGAGACAGCCGTAGGCCTGTGGCGGCATGGCCGAAAACAAACAAAGAAATTCGCAACTACACGAGAATACCCTTGGGTTAGCTCGGTCGCCATGGACTGTGTTCATCTCGCTAGGGAAAGCCATACTTCATGATTCCGGTAATATTGCTGTGAGCTGGGGCTAACGGGTGCTAGATACACAGGTAGGGAGCATGTGGTCCTGAACGTCATTCATTCATTCCAGTCTATGGACTATTACCCTCAGCTTTCTGGGAGGCTTCTTTTGGACTAGTCTCGACGTCTAGCGAAGACGCCTCAAGTCAGATCTGGGAATTAGCTATTCGTAAAGTGTCCAGAAGGCTAGGGCCAAGAGCGCCTCAGCTCGGATCAGGAGGAAACCCAGGTTCCAAGGCAGCTCGCAATACTCTTTTGCCAACAATTGAGAGATTATGATCTATTGCTTACCAAGGTTGGACGAATCTTGCACCATCCTACCTTTGTCAATGCTCTGGCGGAGCTGACGTAACTGGCTCTGCAGAAGAGCGCATATATTCGGACAGCGCTTCTTGGCTATGGTAACTGACTGTGGATGTTGATTAGCTCTTCACATGCTGATCATTGGACCTCATTTGTGAGTTCTGCATCTTGGTCAATTTTCTTGAGTGAAATGGGGGCTTGGCGGCGCCTCTATACAGCACGCGACCGTCTGCGGTATTCATACATTTGAGCTGAACGATCCGTTTCGATAGTTCGGCTGGACCACATGTGCAGTGCTACTCTGTCAGAGGTTACCTAGGTACCTAGTCACAACAGAAGGCATGAGGCTTGTTGGCAGTGGCAGAATGTCTCCAGCGGGCATCAACTGCGCGGAAACGACCCTTTAGAATAAATTCGTAATCAACGATATTGAGATGAATCAAATTGATTAAAACTGTACATTGTAGGCTATCTCAGTACATCCTCGCATTGGATGACAGACATCTTGGTCGAAGCCCTGGATCCTAAGAGACCCTCACTTTATGCATGCGAACTCGATTTTCCAGAATCTTGATGAGTTGATCTAACTTGCATAGATCGTTCATGGCCTTTTGAGCGTCGGGGTGATTGAGTTCTTGAAGCTCGTATGCGCTACGGAAAACCTGGTCACGCGTTCGTCTTGTGTTATTGAGGGCCTGTTCAACGACCTCGTGCACCCCGAAGGGATTTCCCTTGGCCTGAGCAATAAGGGTTTCAATGTCGGCCATCTCAGGAATGATGGGATTGGGCCTAAGCTCTCTCATAATAATGTCAAACAGGGGCGACTCGACTTGCTGATATGTTGAAAATGACACAACAGTGCACAGTGCTTAACTGATTGGTCTGTTTAGTCACCAGCCCCACTGTCCTATCCATTGCTTCACGACATCGGAGGATGATCAATCTCCTTATATTTGTGACGGCACCATGAAGGGGGGCCATATTGACAATGCCGACATCTGGAGGAACACACTGATTCTTGCACCTCTGGGAAACAAAACCCGCGGCAAGGACATCGACTTGGCCTTTCAACTTGGGATAAGTGCAACGAACAATGGCTATTGATTGCACTGAAGCTGGGCGATCTAGCCCGTCTCTTTGTCTGCTTTCTCAAATTAATGATTGTCGGCGATTTTTATGGTGGGACTGCTCCAAACTTGGCGGTCTCTCTATGAAGAGCAATTGTGGGCTTTGAAAATGACTCGAAGGAAGACAACAGCACTGGTGGCTCCGTTCATCTAACTCAGAAAGGATACTGGACTGCTCAGTGAGCCTGGGCTATCTGTCACCCATCTACTCACTGCACGGCATTGAATATACACTGTGCTTTGGAGCACGGCAACACAATCCATCTGTTGGTAAGTCAATCTCCGTATACGAAGAGGTCTGAATGGGGGGTGAAAACGAGTGTATTGCTATTGTTGTTGATGATGTCTAGCAGAAGAAACGGAAGGGAAACTATCGTCGTACGCCAAAGGGATTAGGCGTATACGCGTACGGTTCCTTCCAATTGCTGTCGGGCCAAATCGGCCCAATTAGCCATTTAGCCAGCTGGTTCCTTCTGGTGGCCGTATGCCTTCGGTCTAAGGCAGACTAGGCTATTGCTATAGCTATTAACCTATATTAGCAGTCTTTTATATTAGCTTGTAACCCTTTATTGTATGCTTTGAAAGATTAGTTTAAAACTTAAGTTGTAGGCAACTAGTTGCCTAAATAAGAAAGAAACAAGTGATAGTTATACTATATAAAGAAAATATACTTATTGCCTAGTTTATAAGCCTTTAAACAAAACCCTTTACTTATATTATTAACTTATTATTGTTAACTAGGCGTTTTAGCGCTTTATTTAGTATAGCTTTTATTATAGCGTTAGCAGGGTTATCATTGCCATTAACCCATTATACCTTTATAATCTTGCGCTGTTTATATAATTAATATAAAGCTATTATATTAATTATTAGCCTTTTTTCCCTAATTATACTTAGTTTAACTAAGTACTTATATAAAGAATATAAGTTTATATAAATAACCAAAGGCATTGTAAAAAGGCTAAGTTTGTTAGTTATTAAACAAAACATTGTCCTTATTAAAAGACTAATATTAAAAGCATTAATAGTTTTATAAATCTCTAACGCTAAAAAGCTTTAAATAACTCTTTTATACTTAGTAAAACTTTAGTATACAAAGTTTCCCGTTAATATAAATTAATCATTAGTATTAGTTTTATTTTTAATCGCTAAAATAAACCTAATCTAAAAGCTTAAATCTTTATTGCTAGCTAAAGAGCTATTAATAAATGCAAAAAGCTTAGCTATTGCTAGATTAAAAGAGATATATTATAGCTCTTTTAATAAGTTACTAAGTTGCTATTATAAGTAACTATTAAGCTTTATATAGTTGCCTTTATTAGGGTTTTAAATTTAGGCAGTAATAGATAAGTTAAAAAAAGCCTTTAGTTAGCAAATTAAAGCAATATAAGCATTATAGGCACATTGCTCTATATACCGTTAAGCTTAGTTAGCTAACTTAGAATTAATAAGAATAATTTTAGTGCCTTAACCCTTCTACTTTAAGTCTAGCTTAGCCCTATCTATCGTTAACGTAGCGCTATTGAAATTTAAAGTAGTATTAGGGGAAAGAAAGGTTTTAGGCTTAGCCTTAAACTAGGCCTTTTGCAACTTTTAGTCTTTTAGTGTTAAAAAAGCTAACGTAGCTAAGATAAGGGTATTATTAGTTTATATACTAACAAGGCTAAAAGTCTTTAAAGGTTTGTTGGTAATTAGAAAGCATGAGTTATAGGTTAAGGTTGATATATTAAGCTTTTTTTAATAGTGGCCTTAGTATATAGCAAATTAATAAACGCCTGCTTTAGCAATGCTGTAAAATAGCTTAATTACCCTAATAATAGTGTTTTAAGGGTATTTAGTTTATAGAGCAGTTAGAATAGCAGCTAGTATAGTATATATAAGTTTAGTTTGTAATTATAAGTATGCCTAGGTAATATTGCGTAATAATAGCGTTATGTTGCTTTGCAATAGTAATAGCGCAAGGGCTAAAATCAACTATTAGCTAGCATGTTAAATTATAAGAAACTACGTTAAAATAAACGCTTTTTTATTATTATTATAGCCTTATATAACTAAGCGTAACTTTTTATAGGGCTTAGTAGTCTTGCTTTTAACTTTCTATATTATATAAGCTTTAAAGATGCAGTAGCTATTATGCTTAGTTTTGCTATAGTGTTTAAAGCTAAAGATGCTATAGCTAATAAGGTTGTTTACTTTTTAAGCGTTAGATGCTTTAAATAGCTTGCTTAGGGTTATTATAATGCTGTTGTTTTTTAACTTAACGGCAAGGTTATAATTATCCTCTTTTTTCTTTATTAGGAAGGCGCTAGCCAGCTTATTTTTTAAGCTAAAAGGTTGTTTCTTTTGCTTAGGCTTTATAGCAATTATAATTATATTATTAATAGCATTAATAGCATTAGCAGTATTGTTAAAGGGTTAGTAGTCTTTATTGTTAGTTGCTAAGAAAAAAGGAGAAGCATTAGTATTAAAGTTGTAATAGGTGGTTGCTAAGGAAAAAGGAGAAATGGAAGTATTAGAGTTGTAATAATAAGATTAGAGGATAGTTAATTTAAAGGTAGCGAGCTTGTTGGGCATCTTAAGGGTAATATTGTAATTGTTAACAATTATAATCTTATAGAGCCTTTGTTAGCCGTTCTTTTCTTGCTAAACCTATACTTTACTTTAAAGTAGAAGCTTAAGCATATTTATAATAAATAGTCTATTTTAAGTGTTAAGGGCGCCTTTTACTTAGCGCTTAGCTGCTGCTTTGTATAATGTCTTTATAGCTTTTTATACTGCTTTGGCTCTCTTAATAGTTAATGGCAATAAAGCTAAATTGATTATTATATAAAGGTATGCGCTGAAAATAAAAAGGGTAAGAATAAGCTTATAAGGTT
This sequence comes from Dendrostoma leiphaemia, assembly GCA_026120015.1. Taxonomy (NCBI): domain Eukaryota; kingdom Fungi; phylum Ascomycota; class Sordariomycetes; order Diaporthales; family Erythrogloeaceae; genus Dendrostoma; species Dendrostoma leiphaemia. The sequence continues at coordinate 78,533 of JALRMF010000211.1, forward strand.
TAATGGTATTATTAATAGCTTTAAAAGCTATTTGCAAGATTGCTTTGTTAAATGTTGTATTATAAAGCTTATTGTATAAGATATTAAAGGCTTGTTAAAGTAGAGCGTAGTATTGTTTTAGCTTGCTAATTAACTAGTAGGCTTTAACAGAGATTTATTTATATATGATTCTTATTAGCCTAGCTTTTAATCTAAACTTTATAAAGGCAAAATTAGTGTTAGTGTTATATGTAATTATATTGGAAGGTTTTTAATAGGTATTAATTTATAGTAGGCATAAGGCTTTCTAAGTGTTTTTAGCTAATAAAAATAAAAGGAAACGGCTGCTATAGAAAGCTGTTAAAGAGTTTAGAATATAAAAAACAAGGCGACTTTTAAGATATATAACGTTTGCAAAGATTTTATAATTAAATTTGCAGTTATCTTTTAAGGTAAACTTAAAGCGCTAAGGGGCGTTATTGTGCAATTAGCAATAATAATAAAACTTTTTAATTAACTATAGTATATTTTTATTAACGTTATTATAACCAGCCTTTTTAAGCAGCTGGTAAAGTTGGTATATTGCTAGGTGGCTAAAGCAATGATAGAGGCGTTGTAGCTTTGTTTCTGTTAGTAAGTTAATTTTTGTATACGAAGAGGTTTAAATAGGGGGTGAAAACGAGTGTATTTGCTATTGTTGTTGATGATGTCTAGCAGAAGGAACGGAAGGGAAACTATCGTCGTACGCCAAAGGGATTAGGCGTACACGCGTACGGTCTCTTTTAATTGCCGTTGGGCCAAATTGGCCCAACTAGCCATTTGGCTAGCTGGTTTCTTTTGGTAGCCGTATGCCTTTGGTCTAAGGCGGACTGGGCTATTGCTATAGCTATCAACTTATACTGGCAGTTTTTTGTATTAGCTTGTAACCCTTTATTATACGCTCTAAAAAATTAGTCTAAAACTCAAGCTGTAAGCAATTAGTTGCCTAAATAGAAAAGAAATAAGTAATAGTTGTATTATATAAAGGAAATATACTTATTGCCTAGTTTATAAGCTTTTAAATAAAACCCTTTACTTGTATTATTAACTTATTATTATTAACTAGGCGTTCTAGCGCTTTATTTAATATAGCTTTTATTATAGCATTAGCAGGGTTATTATTGCTATTAACCTATTATACCTTTGTAATCTTGCGCCGTTTATATAACTAACGTAAAGCTATTATATTAATTATTAGCCTTTTTTCTCTAGTTATACTTAATTTAACTAGGCACTTATATAAAGAATATAAATTTATATAAACGACCAAAGGCATTATAAAAAGGCTAAGTCTATTAGTTATTAAGCAGAGCATTATTTTTATTATAAGACTAATATTAAAAGCGTTAATAATCTTATAAATCTTTAACGCTAAAGAGCTTTAAGTAACTCTCTTGCATTTAGTAAAACTTTAGTATATAAAGTTTTTCGTTAACGTAAATTAATCATTAATATTAGTTTTATTTCTAATCGCTAGAATAAACTTAATCTAAAAGCTTAAATCTTTGTTGCTAGCTAAGGAGCTATTAACAAATGTAAAAAGCTTAGTTATTATTAAATTAAAGAGAATATATTATAGCCTTTTTAATAAGTTATTAAATTGCTATTATAAGCAACTATTAAGCTTTATATAATTACCTTTATTAGGGTTTTAAATTTAAGCGGCAATAGATAAGTTAAAAAAAGCCTTTAATTAGCAAATTAAAGCAATATAAGCATTATAAACGCGTTGCTTTATATATTATTAGGCTTAATTAGCTAATTTAAGATTAATAAAAATAATTTTAGTGCCTTAACCCTTTTGCTTTAAGTTTAGCTTAGCCTTATTTATTATTAACATAGCGTTATTAAAATTTAAAGCAGTACTAGGAGAAAAAAAGGTTTTAAACTTAGCTTTAAACTAGGCTTTTTGCAACTTTTAGTTTTCTAATATTAAAAAAGCTAACATAGCTAAAATAAAAATATTATTAGTTTGCATACTAATAAGGCTAAAAGTCTTTGAAGGTTTATTAGTAATTAAAAGATATAGGTTATAAGTTAAGGTTAATATATTAAGCTTTTTCTAATAGTGGCTTTAGTATATAGCAAACTAGTAAACGCTTGCTTTAGCAATGTTATAAAGTAGCTTAATTACTTTAATAATAGTGTTTTAGGGGTATTTGGTTTATAAAGCAGTTAAAATAGCAGTTAGTATAATATATATAAGTTTGGTTTATAATTATAGATATGCTTGGGTAATATTGCGTAATGATAGCGTTATATTGCCTTGTAATAGTAACGGCGCAAGGGCTAAAATCAACCGCTGGCTAGCATATTAAATTGTAGGAAACTGCGTTAAAATAAACGCTTTTTTTTTATCATTATAACCTTATATAACCAAGCGTAATTTTTTATAGAGCTTGGTAGTTTTGCCCTTAACTTTTTATATTATATAAGCTTTAAAGATATAGTAGCTATTATATTTAGCTTTGCTGTAGTGTTTAAAGCTAAAAACGCTATAGCTAACAAGGTTGTTTATTTTTTAGGCGTTAGATGCTTTAAACGGCTTGCTTAAGGTTGTTATAATGCTGTTATTCTTTAATTTAATAGCAAGGTTATAGTTGTCTTCTTTTTTCCTCGTTAGGAAGGCGCTAGCTAGCTTGTTTTTTAAGCTGAAAGATTATTTTTTTTACTTAAGCTTTATAGCAATTATAATTATATTGCTAATAGCATTAATGGCATTAGCAGTGTTATTGAAAGGCTAGTGGTCTTTATTATTAATTGCTAGGGAAAAAAGAAAAGCATTAGTATTAAGGTTGCAATAGGTAATTATTAGGGAAAAAAGAGAAATAAAAGTATTAGGATTGTAATAATAAGGTTAGAGAATAGTTAATCTAAAGATAGCGGGCTTGTTAGGTATTTTAAGGGTAATATTGTAACTGTTAATAGCTGCGATTTTATAAGGCTTCTGCTAGCTATTCTTCTCTTGCTAAACCTATATCTTACTCTAAAGTAAAAGCTTAAGTATGTTTATAATAAATGGTTTATTTTAAGTATTAAGGGCGCTTTTTATTTGGCGCTTAGCTGCTACTTTATATAATGCTTTTATAGCCTTTTATATTACTTTAGCCCTTTTAATAATTAATGGCAATAGGGTTAAATTGGTTATTATATAAGAGTATGCGCTAAAAATAAAAAGGATAAAAACAAGCTTATAAGATTTAACGGTATTGTTAATAGCCTTAAGGGCTATTTGCAAGATTGCTTTATTAGATATTATATTATAAAGTTTATTATATAAGATATTAAAAGCTTGTTAAAATAGAGCATAGTATTGTTTTAACTTGCTAATTAACTAGTAGGCTTTAACAAAAACTTATTTATATATAATTTTTATTAGCCTAACTTTTAATTTAAACTTTATAAAGGCAAAATTAATGCTAGTATTATATATAATTATATTAGAAGGTTTTTGATAAGTATTAATCTATAGTAAGCATAGGGCTTTTTAAGTATTTTTAGCTAATAGAGATAAAAGGAAATAGCCGCTGTAAAAAGCTGTTAAAGAGTTTAAAATATAAAGAATAGGGTAACTTTTAAGATATATAACATTTGCAAAAAATTTATAATTAAACTTATAATTGTCTTTTAAGGTAAACTTAAAGTGCTAAAGGGCGTTGCTATATAATTGGCAATAGTGATAAAACTTTTTAATTAATTATAGTATATTTTTATTAATATTATTATAACTAGTCTTTTTAAGCAGCTAATAAAGTTAATATATTGCTAAGTAGCTAAAGTAATAATAGAGGCGTTATAGCTTTGTTTTTATAAGAAAAATGTTTGCTTATTTCTTTTTACTTAAAAAGAACTATAGGTAGCTTTATTTGTGTATAATAGAGATGGTTTTATTGTTATAAATAAGTTAGTTTGTTAGGTTATTAAATTAAATGCATAGGCGGTTTATATTTGTAAAGCAAAGTAAAAAGGGCGTTAGAGCATTTAATATGTAAAAGTTAACGCGCTTAATTAGAGTATTAACGGTGATAGTTTTAATCGAGTTTGCTATTAATTCTTTGCTAAATTTAATTAAGGCTTGTTTTATTATTGACTTATTAAGCTTAATAGAAGGGTTTTTTTATTATAAGGCAAGAAATTGCTCCTTTTTAGTTATAAATACCTTTGCGGCACTTATATTAGGTAATATGCCTTAGAATTGTAACTAGGTGTAGCGGTCTTTAATGAGGAATTGCATAGCGTTTATATTAAGGCTATTAGCAAAATAAATGTTGTTGCTGGTAAGGCGGTGTAAGAAGCCTTGGTTTGCAAGCTAAGTAGAGGCTTTGGTTTTTTTTTCATAGTTTTTATTATCGTCATTAACCTTGTCTTCCAGCTATATTTAGTTTGCTTTATTACTTTTGTAACTCGCTAGGTACGTCTTAAAGCTGTTAGAGTTGTTGCCGTTAAACTAGCAGTTGGCAATAAACTAGTTACGTGATCGGTTGCGTTTCTCTTAGGAGTGTTTTGTTGATTAATAATCTTCTTTGCTATATATATAGCACTTTTTCTTCTAAAGCGTACGCTGCTAGAGAGGGCAGTCATTATAGTAGTTGCTACTATAGCTTTAAAAGCCGTTACATAGACAAAAGCCGCTATAAAGGCTGCTGTAGAAGCCTTTACCTTTGTTATAGTTATTGCTATAGCGGCGGTTTAAATAATATTGGTTATCTGCTTTATTAGCGGTTAGTTGCTATTATAAACCGCAAGCAAGGTAGGTTTTAATTAAGGAGTATAGGTTGGAAAATAGCTCCTTGCAAATAACGATAGGTTTAAAAAGAGTGTATTTAAGTTTGTATACTTTATAGCAAGCTTTGATTATTATAGTCTTAAGTGCTTGTTTACTTATATAATTTAGTCCCAAAGCACATTAGCATAATTGTAGCTTATTAAGCAAGATTTTAAAGACTTTATAAAAGTCTTTTCCTTTGTTTTGCTGCTTAATTTTGTTAAAGGTTGTTAAGGTTTAATTTATATAATAGTGAAGATGGTTGACTTTTGTGTTAAAATACTGTTTAATTTTAGTGTAGGCTTTTGTAAATATATTAAAATAAGTAACGTAGCTCTTATAAAATCGTTAAGCGCAGTTAGTTAAAATTTTTAGAAAAATAGCGTAAAACTAGCTAGGCTTAATTTAGGCATGCTAGCAAAGATTAAAAAAGGTTTTAAGCTTATTATCTAGTAGGTTATATAACTTATTTATATACTTTTAATCTAAGCTATATATCTTTATAAAGCTAGTTAAGGTTTGAATATTAATGTAGTTGTTTGGGTATTTAAATAGAGGAAGGGTTTTATATAGGTTATATCGCTAGGAATTGTAACAATGTATAAGCGGTTTTAGTATTAAAAATAAGGTATTATATAATATATATAAACGGTTAAGGGGCGATGATTGCGGTTTTGTTATATAGTTTACTAGAATTAATGCAGAAGGGCCTTGTTTTAGAGGCAACTTTAAAGAGTTTTATTATAAGTATAACTAAGAGGGCACCTTTGAGGGGTTTAATCATAGGCATTGTATAGTTTATTATATATATAATAGGAATAGCGGTTGTAAGGGGTTTTATTGCGGTTGTAATAAAGGAAATAATAACAAAGGGCTTTGTTACAGGCTATTCTTTAAAGCTTTTTTAACTTAGGAGTATGTTAAAGGTTTTTTAATAGTTTATTATATGCTATTTAATTATTTTTGCTAGGGTTTCTCTTAATAGATCTAAGGCTTTTGCTAAGGCGCTTTTTTTTATTATAAAGGTTAAAGAGGTTTTAGTGGCAAAATGCCTTGCTGCTGTTTATAAGCGTATAACTTTGGGTTAAGTTTTAGGTTTTAAAGCTTAATTAAGTTTTATTTAAAAGGTTTTTTATAAGCAGCGAGGGCTATTAAATATAGTTTAATAAAAGTGTTATTTTGCTTAGTGTAAACTTTATTTTAACAAAAGACTTGCTTAAGGTTATAGCGTAGGTTAAAGGAAATAGCATTAAATATATTAGCGGTTTACTCATTAAAATTTTTATAAAAATAGTAAAAGAGATTGTTATTGTACTATTTAAGGTAGGTAGCAATTGCCTTAGCAACTATTATATTTAAATATATTTAATTAGCGCTTAGCTATATTTTTTTATATTAAAGGCAAGTGTTAAGTAAAGGTTATATTACTTAAGAGATTTTAGTTTTTACTAGAAGGTTGCTTAATATTAAAATAGGCTGCTAGGCATTGTAAACCTAGTTAAATATTAAAGTTTTTGTCTTTTTAACTAAAAAGTTGTTTAAATTGCTAGGATTAGTTATATTAGTTTAATTTAGGTTGCTTAATTTAAGAGATAAAGATTCTTAAAATAAATGTAGCGTAGTAATAAAATGCAAAGAGTAAAAAGCAAAGGGGAAATTAAATTGTTATATATATATATATATATTTAAAAATAGAGTAAAAATAAATAAGAAAGAGGTGAAAATATAGTGTAGGGTGCTTTAGGGTTGCTAATA